>JAVJIF010029857.1:0-210094 GCA_038442645.1 Agave tequilana | reverse complement strand
GTAAATTCCATGATTATTAGATCCATGACATACATGTATAGTATTTGAGACACATATGCTCACTTGAATTCATATTTAGTGTTCTCACCGTTTGTTAGCTATAATGTAATCATGAATCTAATACATGTGAATTTACATAGTAATCATGTTTTAGTTTATCATGAGTTCTTTTATGATGTTTTAATGTTTCATGTGGTGATAACATGTTTAAATGTAGATTTATCAAAACTTGCATTATACTTGTGCAAATAGGTGAACTACAATTGTTTCTTATATGCTTGTTCTTCATGCTCACTTGTATTCACTATATGCACACGTATGAGCTAAGTTGATGATTCGTTCATTTGCACTTGTTATGTCCATTTGCAGTTTATGTATTTTAGGATTCAAATAAAATAATTTTTGATGAATTATATGTGGTTTATTTAAAAATATGGTATTCATGTTGTTTTAATGCTTCATGACTTGATTACATGTTTAGATGTTAGTTTTCATTAAGAAGTTGTATACTTGTACATATAATGGGAAACAAATTAATCTTTATATATTGTTGAGCTTGAATGCATATTTGTACCCATTAGATGTGCTAGTATAGGTTAGTTTTGATGATCCATACTTTTTAGATTGTATTCATATTTTTGGATTTAAAGAGTTTATTTCATGTATATGTTTATTTTGCCAAAACATTAAGATATACATGTAACTCTTGAGTCATTTGCCTTCAATGCAAAATCTATTTATGGACTCAATGTGTTTAGGGATATGTATGATCTTAGGTAGTAACAATTCATACATATACCTTGAAATGAAATTGATTTGGATTGAAAATTTAGTTTTTCATGTTTCATGTATTATAAGTTTAACCTCATGTATATGTCTTTCTAGTTCAAACTAATCTTATACATATACATCCTTTTTGAGCCACGTGCCTTCATGCATATACTTTAGTGGACTCGTTGAGTTTTGGATATGTATGTATATTTAGTTTGCATCAGACATAATATGCCATGAAGAGATAAACTAGTTAGTTTTATGATTTTCTAATTTTGATGTTTAAAGGAATAATTGAGTTTAATGAAATATTTTCATGATTATGATCTTCACATTTATTTGTACACTCATATCTATTATCATGTTTTGTTTCTCATGAGTTGTGCTTAATTGATTAGAGTAATATTATTATGTGATTTCATTTCTATGAAAAATAACTTGTTTTATTCCTTGCTTGAAGGATTTCATACTAGTTTACAAAACTTTTCATTTTAACTAGTTCGGATCTTTCTTTGTGATATGAGATATACCATACTTATTATTGTTAATTCAATTGGTATCATTGAACTCTTTCAATTGGTATCAATTTGATTTCTTTATGTATACTCATATTTGTTGATTTGTGTATGTATGCTTACAACTTGGTATCATCATTAGTGATTGGTACTCATTTACTTCTACACCATTTACATGTTTTATTTGTGCTATTATATTCTATATCTTAAGCACAAATATTGTTTATGCTAGTGCTTGTGACTTAATTTTATTTCAATGATTAGTCTTTCAATTGATACCTTAATCAAGCCTAAGCATGTTTTTAGTTAGTATTTCATAAAGGGGAGAGAGAAAATTGAATTTCTTATTCAATGGTATTTGATTTCCACTCCCACACTTTATGACTTTAAAATTGAATTGAATGAATTATATTTTCAATTTGGATCATTGTATGCTTGCTTATCAATTAGTATCAAAATGTTTTAATATGTTAAAACATGTAACAATCAATAAAAAATTATGATATGTATTTTGACTCTCTTTTATGATTACATGTTGTTTCTATGGTATCTAGATGCACTTTATTGACATATTTTTAACTGATACAATGTTTTGATTTTAACCTTTATTGATTCTTGGTTTAGAACAAAAGGGGGAGAAGATTTGTATGTTTCGAATGTTTTGATTACACCTTCTTGATTTTTTTTGTTTTTAACAAAAAGGGGGAGAAAAATTTGTTTTTATGTTTTTTACCCCTTTGTTGATGATGACAAAAAGGGGGAGAAGAATTGTGTTTTTGTGTTTTATATATGCATGTCTTCCTTGTGTTTGCATATATGTTTGGTTGTTTGCTTATTTTAATTGGTATCTAGAACATGCTTTATGTTGAATATCCATTAGTATCTAGCAGCCATATTTATATGATGCATGAGTTAAGGGGGAGCTTCTTTGAAGCTTAACTTTAATCCATGCATATATAACTCCATGAGTTTTGTCATCATCAAAAAGGGGGAGATTGTTGGCCCAAAGCCTTCCACTCTAGTTTTGATGATGACTCACTCATGTAGTTATGTTTACTAATAATCTTGTGTTTCTAAGTTTCAGATCATTAGCAGGTTATTAGTTTTGATGATTAGCTTCAACAAGGGTTTTGGAAGCATATCATGGTGATCCGGTGCCAAAGCTTCAAGATTATACCTTTGCACTTGGAAGATCACGGTTTGGGAGCTAGTCTACGAAGATAGAAGATCTACAAGCAAGACTTAGGTATCCTAGTTTAGATAGAGTTTTTAGATCCATTTGTAAAGCTTAGTTAGTTGATATGCTCAAGTGCACAACACACAAGTTTTATGTTTTGATATTTGGTTTTCATGAAAAGTTGATCAAAACAAGTTTTCATATTCTATATGTATAGTAGATGATTTCTTTCTATACATACATGCGTTAACCTTCAAGATAAATATTTTGATATTTCTATTCATGTTGGAAAAATCATGTTTGATAAAAATACATGTTTGGTTTTTGATTGAATCGGTTTTGGATTTCAAGGCTTGACACCCTTCTATAGTTATTATCATAACTTTTTATTTATATTCAAATAACATGATTTAACTTTCATCTCAAAGAAACTTTCAGATCTAAATTTCCTTATTAATAACCATTTCCTGATTCTAATTTTAAAGTTGTCAAATATTTGGTTGAAATCTGTTCTTGTTCTGAAAAACAGTTTACAGTTTCTGTTTTGACACCTTTAGTATTTTATGATAACTTTTATTCTGAATTGATATTGATTTGATTTAAGTTGCATTAGAAAGTAGACTTCAATATCTACAACTTCATCCATATACTTATTTCAAATTCGAACGTTTTAGACCTCAAAATGCGTTCCAACCTGACCTATTTTTGCTGTCTGCCAGGTTGGGCCAGTCGACTGGGACAGTCGACTGGGCCAAGCGGCCAGTCGACCGACCAGTCGACCGGACGTGCACAAAAACTGTGCACGTCGGCCAGTCGACCGGCCAGTCGACTTACTGAAACAGGTTTGGTCTCGGGTGGTTACCAGTCGACCGACCAGTCGACCGGCAGCTGTCAACGGTCAAAAATAGCGTTGGACGGTCGACCGGCCAGTCGACGACCGCTGTCAGGCTGACACGTCAGCCTAACGGCTAGTTTTATATAGGGGCTATATAAACCCATTGTTTGGAGTTTTTAGTTAAGATTTTTGTGCTAGTTTTTCCAGATCTTTTTCATTGTTTTAAAAGTGTTTTCAAAAGAGTTTAAGTGCTAAAAGTGATTCATCTTTATTTGTTTTGTGTTTTTGGAAAATCAAAGAAAATAGGATTTGGGATATTTGTGTTGATTTTCATTCTATTCTTTTGGTAAGAATTTTCCCAAGTATTTTTCTTTGTTGATGTTTCCAAAACACTTAGTTTCCACTTGAGCTATATCTTCTATCCTAAGTTTTAGGATCTTTTTTTGTGGAAAAAGAAAAGAGAAAGAAAGAGAAGTGTTTGAGTTGTTGTTGTAAAATCTTTATTGTAAAACACCCTTGTTATTTGTGAATCCCTCTAGGTAGAGGTGATCGGGTGATTGAGTTTGTTGTGAGCCTCTTCGGTAGAGGTTGTGGGTTTGTTGTATTTCGGCTACGGGCCGATACCTCTTCGGTAGAGGTGTGGATTGTGGTTGTATAGCCTCGGTGGCTTTGTAAGGTTGAGAGAGGAGTTTGGTACTCCTATAGTGGATTGGGAAATCCTACACGGTGGTGTAGGCGGGTGTAGAGCTAGGGGCTCGAACTCGAAACACATCTTGGTCTTTGTGTTTGATCCAATTTCTCTCAACTCTACTCTTTTAACATTTGTGCAAGCATCATCCATTCTATCATCATATATACTTGCTTGTGTTGAGCATTGTTTCATATTGCCTTGCATATATTTCTATTGCAATTCATCTATACTTGCTTGGCTTAATTGTGTGCATTGTATTGCTATATCCTTGATTGATGCTTGGATTGCTTGTGTGTGTGTGCCTAACTTATACTCATCCAACAAGAGCTTCACATAGCACCTCAACCCATTTTAAGGGGAATCAAGAGGAGTTAGTTCAGAGCCTCGCAAGGGGAATTCGGCTACACTTGTTGAATTGTATTAGTTTGTCCAAACACTTGCATTAGCTTCCGCTTTTAGAGCATTAGAGTTTGCATTTAGCCTTAGATTAGCATTTACACCTATTCACCCCCCCTCTAGGTGTACTTTCAATGATTACATAAGCAGTCCCGCATACTACATCTATCTAGGCTAACCTTACTTAAAACCACGCTCTGATACCAACTGTAACGGTCCCAGCCTCTAATAAACAAGATTAGGCCTAAAACACCAATTATCTCCAATACTCTTATAAAAATTTTTGGCAGCATCATCCTAATATTCATTAGTTCCCACCTACAGTAACCAACAATTTCGGCTCCAAGGCCTACTTAATCCCACCAAAGATTTCGGCCCACACGGCCTACTTATCATACCACATTACACCAAACCTTTAACTAATACATATGCCATAACTTGCATCCTCCATCGCAAACATAATCTTTTGATCACAATATCACAAAGGTTAACTTTCCAACAAATCATATTCCCACACATGGCCATCTTTCGAAGTTCATGACAATTACATACCAACGGAGTCCACAATCCAAAACATTACAATACACAAAAGCCCTTAGTTTCAAATATAAAGACAATTATACATCGAGTACATCCCAACAGTTTTCCACAAGAAAAGGACTTCAGTAGAGTCCATACTACATATAAAATATAACAAGAGTAAGTCAAAGTGATACAACTACATGCCATACAATCCATAACTTAACTCTTGCAGTTAGAGTGGTCCCTTACCCTTATCCAAACCTGAAAAGATGGAGAGAAAATAAAATGAGCTCGACAGCTCAATGAGAAAACCATGCCATAGGGGTTGATATAAGACAAGCATTTTAAAAGGAGAAAATTTACAATGAAGTCCATGAGACAATAAATTTTCCAATCTAACTTACTGTTCAAGGCTACATACATTTGTAGTCTACATGTCTTCACTATCAAGAGTTGCATTCTGTTATATCATGACACAAGTTGAAATATATACATGAATACGTGTGTAAATTTTCGTGGATTAGTCCTTCCACATCAACTCGGCTAACTACATACATAATGTGACATTCTAGGTTAACACAAGTATTACCAATATAGAATGAAACTTGACCGTTCACTAATACATGCCATTCAAACTAAATGTAATTCCCGCCTTCCACCTCCTACGGCTCCGCCCGGCCCCTTCCTCCTCTTATAATTCGTATATAATCAAACATATAAATTTCCCCGTCTTCCCCCCTCCTACCGGCTCCCGCTCGGCTCCTTCCTCCATTATATATATCATTAATGAATGTCAAATCCCCGTCTTCTCCCCTCCTACCGGCTCCTGCCCGGCCCCTCCTCCTTTTATAACAAATGCATCATGCAAGGTTAAGTTATAATATTCATAACAAGCAATTTACAACTAACTTACACGTCATGCCCGAAAATGATGTGCACAATAAGAAAGAAAATGTGTGCTTGGGGTTTCCCAATATCATAGTAACGTCATAACACGCCACATTCAACCCGCATGAATATATGCATTATCCCCATATACTTGCTAATACTTAGCACAATGCTATATTATAAGGAGGGGTCTTCCCCCGTGCACTTTAGTGAGCATAAAGTATGATTCAAGTAATCGATCGACAATTATGGAGTGATATTGGTACGAATCCTAGACCTCACATATGCATCATAACACTTTTATTTATGAAGAGTCAAGGTTATGCTATATACATATCAATTTGGCTATCATGAGATTGGACAAGAAAAACAGCGAATTTATTGCTAAATTGGCTCACTTAGGCATAATTAGTATGCTAGAACATATATTCTACACATGCATTTCATATCCATATGATGTAGAGACACAACAACTATGCAATATTCATTAGATTTCATTCAACCCAAGGATAATCATCAAACAGCGAATTTATATGCAAAATCATCTCATTTAGGCACAATTAGTAAGCTAGAAATGTATATCACACATGCATATCGTCACAACACAATATAGAGGCACAACAACTAGGTAATACCCATTAATTTCATCTACTTTGAGGATATCACAAAAACAGCAACTTACACCTTGTGGGTTACCTATACAAATCAAAATTTCTACTTTTCTACTTGATAGAAAATATAACCCTAATAGTTAGGTTTACTCACTTTGATTTTTAGATCTGAAAACAGTGAGCTGGGTCTCAAGAAATCTCTTCTTGGAAGTGCTAGATCTTTCCCCAATTCACCAAGAATCTCCCACCTCCAGATCCGGCTACCCCTTCCAGGATTGCCGCGTTTTCCCCTTCCTTGCCGCAGTTCTGCGGCAAGATAGCAGCACCTTGCGTGCTGCTGCGGCTGCGCTTGCTGCGCGCGTGCGTCTCTTCCTCTCCTCCGTGTAGCCTTGACCCAGGGTTGAGAGAAGTTGGGATTTGGGGCTAGAGAGGTGTCCTAATCTCTTTCTTCAGATTTTAGAGAGGAGATGAAAGGGTGGCTAGGGTTCAAGCTCTCCACTTGAGAGAGGAGAATTTTTTCAGAAATTAGGAGAGGATGAAGATGAGGGTAAATTTGGTAGTTAGCTAACTTGTGTGCAAGTTACAAGGTGGGGGAGCTCTTCTCATGTTGCCACTGGGCCAAGCTCCTCTCATGTTGCCACTTAGATTCCCAACCTCCAATGAGATCCTAGCCATTGATCTCTCCTCAAGCGTGCACACCTACCCTTAAT
Source organism: Agave tequilana (assembly GCA_038442645.1). Lineage (NCBI taxonomy): Eukaryota > Viridiplantae > Streptophyta > Magnoliopsida > Asparagales > Asparagaceae > Agave > Agave tequilana. The sequence continues at coordinate 202,978 of JAVJIF010029857.1, read as the reverse complement.
TAGATACTTAGGGTAAACTAGGTTGGTTAAGGGAAAATGAAAGGTTAAGTTGCAATTTATGCCCATCTCACTCTTGTTAAGTTGCTAATTGGTCAATAACATATGTACATAAGCCTTCATGTCATATTTTCCTAGTCACCACAACCAATAGTTAATAAAAAATTTGAAAGGGAAGTGCGTCACCTAATAAGTTTAAAATTGTTGATATTGAAATATGGAGGGTAATTACTTTAGATAATGCCTTTAACAAAAATCCTTAATAATTAAGATGAGGAGAAATTTGGTATCAAAAATTTGGTTGTTACAGATATGATCCCCTACACATAGATGATGAAATATCTATGTTTTTGACATTAAGCTCTAAAATAGTTTTGATTAAAACACATGTATATATGAAGCTCCAAAAACTAAAACGGTATTTTTTTCAAAATGAAAACTCTTTATAAGAACTCATCTAAATCTTGTGTGTGAGTGTATATGATACTTGAGCAATCCACCAACTAATCTATCCTTTACGTTTTATCTAAAAATAAAATCTTAGTAAAAAATAAATCTAAACACAAGTCTTCTCTTGAAGGTCTTCACTTGAAAATCTTCTTCTCCTTCTTGACTTGGTCCAAATCTTGATCTAAAGAGCTAGACTCCTCTTGAGTACTTGATGTGGTCTTGATGCACAAGCTCTTGAATCAACACGTGCTACCTCTAAAACTTGACTTGAAATCCTTTGTTGAAACTAAACACCTACTAAGATCTTAATCATATATTTGAGACTAATTAAACACAAGATCATCAGTACTATAACTACATGAGTTAATCATCATCAAAACTAGAGTGATGGGCCTTTGGGCCAACAATCTCCCCATTTTTGATGATGACAAACTCATGGAGTTATATGTGCATGAATTAAAGTTAAGCTTCATAGAAGTCTCCCCTTAACTCATGCATAACAAAAATAAATAGATATTGCAATGAAGTACATGAAACTAAACAAATATATATGCATCAACAAGGTGAGAGAAATATGCATAAATCAAAAGTTCTTTTTCCAAAACCTTCTCCCCTTTTTATTAAATTTTCAAAAACATTCTCCCCATTTTATAAAACATAAGATGCATAAACTAAATATATGTAAAACTCAAATATGCATATATAAACTCAAAATTTTTCTCCCTTTTTTGTCAATCATCAACAAAGGGGTAAAATAAAACAAATCAAGAATAAGGATATATATGCGATATACATTCCGAAGAGAAAGACGCTAAGTTAGCTTCCCTGTATGCATGCATTACATGAAGAAGGGATAACAAACCCTAACTCACATAAAGCATAAGTGGAGATGTTAAGCTCCCCCTACACACGTGTATCACATAAAGAAGAGATGTCTAGCTCCTCAATATAAGATACACTCAACATGAATTTATATGTAGAAGAGATGTTAAGCTCCTCTTGCATATAGGCAGTACATATCAAAACTTTTTAACATAAATTTTGATAATTATTCAAAGTAACAAATTTTGAGATACCATTTGTACATAAACAAAATTTTAAGATACCAATTGCAAATACAACACACACAATTTTGAGATACCATTTGAATTTTTCTTAATAATATTAAATATATTATAATATATAGCTGGCAGGGCTCGTAAATAGCGACCTATGAGCGAGCGAGCTCTTAACGAACCTAAAGCCACCATTCGATCACATTCGTCAAACACTTACTAATATAATTAATAATGGAAAAGATGCCAAGACGATAGTCTACTATTTTGCACTCCAAAATTGTGGGAAGAATACAATAAGTCCTACGTGTAGTTTAAATTTTTTAAGCTTTTTTTGTCACGAGTGACATGACTTGAAATTCCTCTTTGAAAATATAAAAAAAATTGAAAAAGTTTTAGAAGCTGACACACGAGCTAGCTATATTGTAACTAGTAAGATTCTCAATGGATTAGATTCTTAACACGCTTGTGAGGCTTAAGATGTGGTTATTGCTTGCTGATTACTTACCTGCATTATTAATGGTGTTTATTAGGGTTTAACAAATTTTTGACATTAGGTCTCATCATCATCATCATCTAACTCTTTGAAATTTGCAATTAAACATTTATAATATTGATATTAATGAGAAATGAAATGTTCATTGAGTAAGTTAGAAATGAACATGTTGATGAAGAAATCTTGTCAAATTCTTTTTTTTTTAGGGAAATCTTGTTAATTTTTATGGTTTCAGCAATATTTCAATTTATTGATTCTCGTTGAAATTGAATATTTGAGAGATAAATGGTAGAGTGGGATAATATGAAATCCGTACCTAATAAATTTAGTAGATTCTCATATTTGTTTTTTATTCTTGTAGAAATATTGAACATATTTAAATATAATCAAATAATTTTATATAAGTATATTAGTAAAAACCCATATCAAAATACATTAAGGAACCGATTTTTCTTTTTGTGGAGCTTTTCTTATGTTTACTCCTCAAATATTTCATATTTCTAAAATTACTCCCAAAACATCATAATTGTTAATTACTCTCAATTCTTTAAATAATTGTTAATTACTCCCACCATCAGTTAAAAAGAATTAAAATGGTATATTTCGTATTTTTTTCTGTTATTATTTCGTAAAATTCCTGAATTACTTTCTTCTCCATTTTCTAGCTTAAAAACCCAGGTTGTGGGAATTAAAGAGAAGTAGAAGCGGGAGAAGAGAAACTAGATAGAGGGGAGATGGCAATGAAGGGGAGGTGACGGGTTTGTGAGAGCTAATCAAATTGATCTCAAGAGCTTGGATGAGTAGCTGGAGAGGCACCTCACAAGAGCCTGGACCTTTGAGAGAAGAAGAAAGGTAATCTAGTAATCTCAGCTAACGATGGAGGTAAATTTGATTGTTTTAAAAGAATTAGGGTGTAAATTAGCAACTATGATGTTTTGGGAGTTAATTTTAAATATAAAAGATTTGGAGGTTAAATATAAGAAAAAAAAAAATTTTTTTTTTCAAGGATCCCTAATAAGCTATCAAATACAATTTTAGAATCCAAACCCAAAAGTTCGGGTTAGATTCTCATCGGGTCTTCAATGACTTGAGAAAACTCACACCACCATGCAAATTCAATAAATTTTTATGGTAAATCATTAGAATCTCTTCTTGCATTCAATCTTGTTAGGTTGTCTTTAGAAATGCTTCAACATGTATTATTCTACAATGATTCGTTTTATGCAGATTTCACTCAGAAATTTTGGAAATAACTTCCCAACACGTTGGTTTTTTGGTGAAAAATTGGGAAATGTGTTGTTCTCCAGGCCCAAGAATGCTGCCGACAGTACAAAGTATATTACTGGAGATGTCACCTCTCTGTACGTATATGGTATGATCCATGGCTACGTCATAACCGCTGAATTTTTATTCAAAGATTTTTTTTTTTCTTTTTTTAATCCTAAATTAGTCACTAAAGCGGCGGGGGATGTTTGGATTCAAGGAAGTGGGGAAGTGAGGAAGTAGGCTTTTTTTTATTTTTTTTTTGAAAAATGAGAATTTGTGTGTATTTTTTTCGGTGTTTGGTTGGTAGTGGGAAGTGGAAGCGAAAAAGAATATGGTATTTTTGGTGTTTGATTAGTAATTTGAAGGTGAACGTGGAAAAGTTAACCTTAAAGTTGACCGTAAAATAATATTAAAATAAAAATTAATTATGAAAAAAATTGGACTGTAATTAGAATGCAAATAAGATTACATAATCACAAAATTAACTGTTTTGAGTTGTAACTTATTACAAAAGAAATTACATGATCATCAAAATTACGTCTTATGTGTGTCCTTGCACGTTATACGGGGACATGGTATTGGCGTAATCAAACACGAATGGCTCAAATATCATGAGACTTGTGTGAGTTTGGAAGGATTCGAGGCCGAATCATTCCTATTCAATTACAACTCTACGATACACGAATGTAGCATCCATTTCGTTGAAGTTGATTTATATTATCTCAAGTAGCTAAAAAAAAAATCATGTATTTTGAATAATTTTGCTCATGCATCAAATAGATACAAAATAGCGGGTTGGTTAGGTGTAGAATATTTGAAATCTAATAAAGATTGGTGTGTGAAAGTTTATAAGTGTTTAGGTCATGATGAAATGGTCAGATTTAAAATTTATATGTCTAAAAACGCAAATCTAAGCAATAAGTTATTGCCACCCGATCATTTTGCGCCTACTTGATGGATAGGCAAAAAGTATTCAAATACATGATTTTTTTATTTTTAACTACTTGAAATAATGTAGTTCAACTTCAACCGAATAGATCTTACATCGGATGTATGTCGTAAGGTTGTAATTGAGTGGTAAGTATTCAGCTTCAAATTCTTTCAATACTACCTCCAAATACCTCTCTATTTGAAGTAGCCATCAATAGTAATTCAAAAAATAAATAAATAAATAAATAAATAATCCACAATTCCTTACTTGTTGGAGTGCTTGTTTAGATGACAATAATTTTACATGACCCTGAAGTTAGAAAAGTGAATAGGGAACAATTAGTAGGAAAATGCTACATTTTACAGTCACTGTAAAGAAACGGGAAAAAAAAAGAAGCTAAGAATTGGATTTGAGGAATGGGTATTGGGCTTCAGGGTAAGAGATGATGTGGGCCTCTAAATGAATAAAGGTCGAGACTGGGCCACTGGATCAGCCCAAACCCTTTTAGCTTTACAACTAAATGGGCCTAAGTTTCTAACGAATGAAGTCATTATTCTCCTGAAAATGTTGTTATTGGATTCCTTGACTAGTTTGCTTCACATACATATTGCTTACACCAAACACTTTTGGTGCATGAAGCTTGATTAGTATATAGTTTTGTCATTAGCCCAATTACCTTGGTTTATTTTTATCCCCTCTTTCCTGCTACATGTTTACATTGGCTGTTAGTTTAGTGGAACCATGCATATGGATGTGTCTCTGAGAAGACAATTTATGATTAATCAACTATTATTAATCTCTCCATATATATAGGAGCGACGTTCACACTGGATTTTTATAAAATATGTTGAGTAATATATATAATTTGTAATTTTTTTTTTTTGTATGATCTTTTTTTTAACATTATTTTTACTATAATAAAATACTTTAGAGCTCTACTTGAATTTGTAACTTATAAAAATATGTTATTGAAGGTCCTAAGCTCAAGTTTTAGGTGCAATTTTTTTTACTCTTTTGTTTTTCTCTTTTATTATTACATTTATATTTACGCTAAATTTTTTATTATATTTACGTTACATTGAAAGAAAAAAATATCTTGAATCCGTCGCCATCTACGTATATTTCCTCGTGGCAGACCAGCCCAACGGATTATTTGAATGGCCAAGGCTAACAAAAATGGGCCCCACTTCAACATCTTTATACATGTTGGCACTCATGCAGTTTAATATTTTATTTTTCAATAATTGGTTTTTTTTGGGTAAATTTTAACCATTAAAAAAAGAAAATTATTATCAAGAGTAGTTGTTTAGGTAGGCCAATTTGAAAACTTTTTTAGTGCTCAAATGAAGCAGAGATGCAATAATTGAAGTCATTGGATGGATTACTAGTGTATAAAATGCATATATATATTGTCTCTCTGGATTCAATCAAGTGCAGGCATGTGATAATATTTGATTTGGATTTGCTCCAACAGTGTGAACCTTGAGACCAGCTCCCCTCATCATCATCACCACTGTGACTGTGACTGTCCTCATAAATTAACAACCTAAAACTTGGGCCTTTGAATGAATCGAGAAGAGAGAGAGAGAGAGTAAAAATAGTTTGCACAAATTGTTATGTTTCTCGGAGTGGTGATTGGTTGTGTGTTTTTGGACAAATAGTTAATTAGCTTGTGTTTATGTCAATTTGTAAATATTGATTTTGTTTTTGTTTAACGGTGATGGACGCTAGGTCAGAACTGGCGTTAGGTTTTTTTTCGTCTTTTGGCCAGCACGAGCCAAGGGTAAAACGGTAATAATGTGCGGGAGGGGGACCGGCTGGAGAGAATACGAGGGGTTTGGTTTGCGGGGAGACAAGCAGCCCAGGAATCTCTCCAAAGTTAAGCTCCCTGTCCCCTCACGAGCAGAGCAGGCGATGAGAGAGAGACTCAGGCGCGGAGGATAGTGGGCCCACTTTTCCCGGGGTGGGGACAGTGGTCAGACCGGTCAAACCTCTCGTGAGCAGCCTTGAATCGGGGACTAGACGACTGGGACCCGCCCTCCACATGCCCGGTCTCCGCCTCCCACGCGCCAATTTGTCCTCTTTTTCTTAGTAGACCCAATCACGGTGTCGGAACTGGTGGTTCTAATTCCTTTGCATAAACACCGGAACTGGAGCAGAGCCGACCGATTCAGACCAAAGATTCATGGCTACTGAGCAGCAACGAGGCGGCCCAATTGAATCGGCGGTTTCTGAAGCAAAAACCGGCAATTTTACTTCTTAAAAAATAAAATTGGAATAGGATTGCCCGGGGTCCGGTTCAGATTCGGTTTGAAACGAGAACTCGACGGCCTAAACTGATTCTGATTATTTTTTCATGATTTTGACTCGCTTCACCGGTTCGAATCGGAACCGTGATCGGATCTACCTCCCAGACTCCAATCGGCAGGGCTTTTCCGCAAACATAGTTTTTTAGCATATTGACCCCTCCCCAAATAACAATTTACATGTGTGTACTAGAAAACTCTTCTTTCCCCTTTTTTATCAATTCTCTTGGAAAAGTTACAATTTCAAGTCAAATGTAACCATCAATTCACTCTCTTTTTTTCCACTTCTAATTTTACACTCTTAAAAATCATTCATTTCTAAAATAATAAACATGTATGATTTAAGAATCTAATAGCTGAATACCATATATAGAAGATGCATGTTACAACTTCGTCAATAAAATGCACCCTTTTTGTGTTATTGCCATAAGATGCTTTCTTCTTCATTTGGCAGCAAAACTCAACCATGCCTAAAATTTTGCAGACAGTAGGCAACTTGTGGCAGGTATGCAAAAGTTTGATGTCCTAGAGTTAATATGCAAATTATTAGAGTTAGAAAGGAATTAAAAAAATGCTGAACATGGAAAATCTGTGGGAAAATTGCACCAAAATACTTCTTTCAAGAAAATATCCCATACATATATTTTTGGCTATTATTGGTGGGTTGGTCTGCCCTCAGCCTCCAGCTCATTAACTGCTGGAAGACAGAGAGAGGAGAGGAGTGGAGAGAGGGCGGCCTCGGAAGCCGGTCAAGCTCGAGATGGAGGGGTGCAAGGTGTTGGGTGTCGGAGGAAGAAGAGAGGAGAGGAGAGAGGTCACGGGGGTGGTGAGGGGGGGGACTACGCCGCCATCCGTGGTGGCGATGATGGTGGAAACTGAGAGCGATGGCCTAACGACCGTTGGGTTTGAATAAGAGGAAAAATAAAAAAATATAAAGATAGATGAAGAGCAAAATTGTTCAACATTTGTCATATAAATTTAAGGTCTTCATCACATCAAGTATGAAACTGAAAAATTGTTAAATTTGGAGCTTTAAAATAATGTACAGGGTATTTTCTTGAAAGAACACGAGTATGGAATATTTTGATACAATTTTCCTAAAATCTGTAGCCAGCTCGCCGTCTCCATCATCCCTGTTTCACCCAATTTCAACTGCTACCGCCGTGCACACTACGCACCACAAGGAGACCAACACGCCACACATATTGCAAAAAAAATAAATAAATAAATAAAAGATAAGACATCAATAAAATCCTATTTTGAGTTTCTTATTATGTCTCTTTTGCCAATTTGTTTATTCATTTACTCCACAAACAAATGAATCAATTTAAATTCTCTAATTTTTTTTGAAAATTACACCAGGCACAATAAAAACCCCAAAATAAAATTTTCAACACCCAGGAGTGGGGGAGGGGGGGGGAGAGAGAGTTACCGATCTTTCATTTCTTCCCAAAAATACCCACCTTCTTATCTCAACTTTTCCAAGCGTAGACCAACAGCGTGAACCCCTCGTTACTCCTCAACTCGTTCTCCTCAGGGCTGGCCCACTCCATCACCGTCGAGCTCCCAGCCGAGCTCGACGACGACGAAGACGACGACGAGCTCGTCTTCAGCAAGCTCTTCTTCTTATTGATGTTATTCTTACTCTTATTCCCATTCTCTCCGCCACCGCCTCCGCCGCTGCTACTCTCGCTCCAGTTCCTGTTCTTCCAAAATGCCCCCCTAACGTCCCTTTGTACACCCCTTCCTTCCCAGATACGCCTCCCCCTTCTTCCAAAATGCTTCTGCTCGGTCTCTTCGCTCTCAAATCTGAACACGAAGACGGCGTTCCCGGTGGAACTGCGACCGCCTTCTTCGCCACCGCCGCCACCATCCTTGGGCTGGAACAGCCAATTATGTAGGTCCCACGAGAGCTGGATCCGGTCACCGCCCTCGAGCTGGACCTTCTCGCTGCCGCGGAACTTCCACCGCAGCCTCCGAATGTGGAGGATCCGCTTTCCGTCGACCTCCAGGCACATCTCGCCGCTGAGATCGATCGAGATCGACCGCTCCTTCCCGCCAAATCTCGCGTGCGTCTTGTAGCACCGGTCCTCCTTCATCGTCACGTGCTCCCTCCTCGAGATCAGCGCCGTGCTCAGCTCCCGCTTCTTCAGCTTCATCTTCTTGAACGCGAGGTCGTCGAGATCGCCGGCGACGAGGATGATCTCGCCGTCGACGGCGATTGAAAGGAAGAACCCGGCGGCAGGCTCGGGGCCACCGGAGGCGGGGAACTTCGCCCGCGTCAAGTCCCAAGCGAAGTCTACGAAGTGGTTCCGGTGGTGGAAGCGCTTCGATCCGCGACGGGCGAAGAAGAGCCAGGGGCGGATCCTGAAGGTGAGGGGCCGATCGTGCTCGGGATCGTCGCCGCCGCCGTCGTCGAGGGAGAGGCGGAGGTCGGCGCGGACGAGGAGGCCGAGGACGGTGCGGGACCAGGAGAGGGCGGCGAGGCCGAGGGGGGTCTCGTAGACGGAGGTGGTGAGGCTGGGCCCCGCCGCCGTTGACGCCGGGGGGCACCTCCCGCGCCGCCGCGGAAGCAGGAGGGGATTGGATCGGGCATCGCTCGTAAGATTAGGGCTTTGCTTTTAGAGAGAGAAAGCAGAGGTTTTAGAGAGAGAAACGAGGGTTTCTTCTTCTTCTTTTTTTTTTTCCTTCTTGGTTTTTTAGAATTTAGAGGGAAAATGAGGGGGGCTGTTTATGTGAGAGAGGGGAGCGTCGTGGTCCTTGTTGTTAGTGCGTGGGGGTCGGTGGTGGAGGCGGTGAAGTTACCGGGTGAGTGGGGTGGGGTCACCGATCTAATGGGACAAGGGGGATTGGGTGTCAGTGTAAAATACTTGGACTTTTAGCTTAATAATAAATAATAGTAATAAGCTCAAATTTTTAATACTACTAATTTAAATGGAGCTGCATGAATCAAAATTAAGGGGGATTTTGCTTTTGCATGTAGTAAACTTGAAAAAATAAAAAATAAAAAGTCATTTTTAGAAAATAAGTTGATTGGAGAATTGATGTTTAATTGGAACTGCAGGTGTGTGTGTTTGGGGTGGGGGTGGGGTGGGGGGTTACGTCTTTCTTCTAATAAGTTGGTGAGTAACCTTATTGTTCCAAGCTCGGCTAGCAGTAGCCCGAAATATTTTTCCATCTATGACTTTGACTACATCATTTTTCCATATATGACTTTGACTACATCATCCGACGTACTTTTGCTCGCTTATAATGCTGTGCACCGCTCCGCCCCCTATCCGTCGAGCTGATCATGATCTTACTCTCACTTGCAGATGTGGCTATACGAGTACTTGGATATCGGTCGTCCATGTTAACCAGAGAATGTCCCTAGGGGCGTCACCTAGAGGGATGAGGTGATCATACCGCTTCTGGGACCACGATATGCACCACCAGGGCTGTTTTTCAGACAGGAGCTTGTTCTTTTTGTTTTTTTATGTTTTTTCCCCAACCAAATAGGCCTAGAAATTTATGATTTATAAAATAATTATTCAACCAAATTCATAAGAAATTTCAAATTTCTTTCTAAGAAAAGGTTGAGCTGGGCCATTACCGAGAGTATTTGAAACGTAAAATATTATCATCACAAATTTAAAAATAAACAACTCTAATAGAAAATCTATGCCACGAGATGTGATCTAATGTCTAGAAACTAAATTTAAATTAATTTTGATATATTATACAAGTGAATTAAGTGATGACAAAATCAACATACAATTGGCTAATTATTTTTTCATTAAATATAATGAGACAAGTTCTGGATGCTAATACTTTTATCTCAAATATTATCGATAGTAGTTTAGTCCAATTTTTTTTTCTAAAAAATAAGTGCCCCAAATATCATGTTTAAAGGTCAAATTATGGATGTTTTTATTCTAGCTGCCTATTGGTGTTTGCACTTTGAATCGGTGATCAATATGTATGACTGAATTTTCCAAGTCATGCAAATGAGCAATGGTGGGGTCAAAGTTGGGTTTTGATTGGCCAGGGTTTGACCTAGATTCGATCAGACGATTTTGAGAGTTTAATGAAACACGGGGGGTTTTGCCTCACGATTTATCTTTAAAAAAGGAAAATTTGAGAGGTCAATAGGTCTTGGTCTTGGTCTTTGATCTATCTCATGCAAATTGAACAAAGTTCTATTTGTTTCTCTCTTCTCTCTTTCTTCCTCATTTTCATTTTGTTTTAACAATATAATTTACTATTTTTAATTTCTTGTAGGGAAATAATCTTAATTACACTAATTAGGCAGGCTATTGATGGCTGTACAAAATTATATATAGGTGCCTGATGCATAAACAACACCACAATAAGTAACTGGCTGTATTATTCAAGTTCACAAATAACAACTATTCTTTTTCCTTCAAAAAAAAAAAAAAAAAAACCTACTAAATTTTATGTTCATTGATGAAATTAATATCATGACTCTCATTGTCCAAAACAAAATAAATTAGTTGTCAAACTACATACGATTCAAAATTTTCAGTGAATGAAAAAAATATTTTTAAGTTCAAAAAAAATTTATGTGGAAAAATTAACTTGACTTTTATGGTTCTTCTAATTGTGAATGGGTAATTAGGTATATACTCCTTTTCTCTTTGATACATGTGTTTCCAAAACTTAAGAGTTTTAGATATATACTCTTAATTCTTCTCTTTATAGAAAAATATCCCTAAATTATTCTAAATTCTAACTTACCCTTCAAATTTGTTGAGGTTTGAACATTATAACCCTTTAGTTACTTTCTCTTTGTTGAGTAGAATTTTTTTGGCTAAATATAAACAATCATTGTATTTTCAAAAAATCTTCTAAACTATAAAATTTCAAAGTAATACAATAAACCATACTTATCCTACTTTGGTTCTAAATGGTTTAGCGGTGCCAGTGAAAACACCTAAATAATCTTACCTTTATAATATGATTATAATCTGAAGAAGTCACGTGATAATGACAGACTGACAGAAGGTAATTTTTTGAAATTTGAGTAATAGTTTGTGGTAGTATTTTGAGAATTTTATGATATATAATGTTTTTATTCTTTTAAATGCTATGATAATTTATATAGTGGCGAGAAATTTAGCTTTTTTTTCCTTAATGATTAAAATCACTTCTTCTTTATTTTGCCTCTCTCACGCCAAGCTCCCATCAGAAAACCTAATAAATGAGTGAGAAAAAAAATACATACCACATCACCATCTGATTTATTATTATTATTTTTAACTTAGATTAAGCTGTAAGTGTCAATATAGCACAATGGTAAAATTTCTTTTCTGTAACAAGATGTCTTGAGTCAAATACTACACTAAATTACAACTTAAACCAAAAAAAAAAAAAATTAGATCAAACTCCAACACAAAACTTTTAAAATAAAAAAAATAAAAAAAGCTTCCATCATCCCCATCCAGCTTTTTCTTCTTCTTCCTCTCAAATCAGTTTCAAAAAAATATAAAACACACTTTCATCATCCTATTCAACCTTTTCTCCTCTTCCTCCTCCTCTTTTCTCTGATGAGCCTCCCCATCAAAAAAAAACTCAATTATAATATTTAAGGAGGTTCAAAAGATCACTTACAATTATAATTCTATAAATAAAGGCCAATCTTATCTCCCATTGAATTTCACCTCTTTTGTTAGAGTTTTAAGTCTAGAGAGAGCTTGCATTGGGTACATAAGATTAGAGTTTGAGAGATTATTACTATATCTAGTCTTTTTCATTTGTTCGCGTAAATTCTTACTTCTTACTCTAGTGTTTATTTTTAGCATTAAGGTTTTGTTTTCTTTAGAACAAACTGGAGGTTACCTGTGAGTCTACACACCCCATCACAAATATTCCTTCGAAGAGACTCGAACGGTGATCTCTGAGAAACAACCCAAGATCTGACGGACGGACCAACTTCGAGGGATACGATTTCGTGTTTTTGATACATTGTTGTAATAGAAAAAACTCACAACAAAAGAGAGTTTACTCCTCCTCAGAGTGAAATAAAAGTAAAATAATTTTGTTTTATTATAAAATATTCTGATGCATGTCAGTTGAAAAAGTTCTCCTCTCCCTATAAAATCTTTTAAAACTGATTAATATTTTTTGGAGAAAAATGATGTGCCCACCCCCCCAAATAATTTCTATAGCAAATGGATTTTACATTTCGTTTAAAAGCAAAGTTCAATTCTCTATGTTCTTATTCCTTGTTTTACATGAAGCATTCACCACTTTAATCCTTTCCCCCATTACCATTAATTTTCTTTATTTTTTTTTTAATTACAGAACTTGAGAAATATTATCAAAATGGTATACAAAGTTTAAAAAAAAGGAAAAAAAGAAAAAAACAGAACTCAGGTCCCCAATATTAAAAACCTTAAGCTCATGCATTATTTTATAGATAAGCTAGCGTGTGCGTGGAAACAGCTGGCCTCTGCATGCAGTGGCGGAGCCAAGATTTCAAAGTCAGGAGCTCGACTAACAGACCGAGGGTGCTGTCAGCTTCCGATATTTCTTAAAAGAAATAGAGCATCTTTCGAGAGAAACTGGGGGCACAAATCAAGAGCTGAGAGTATTTTTCCATCAAGACTGGGGCACGTGCCCCTGTCTCCCATCCCCCACTGTCTCCTTCCTTGACCTTTGCTTTTATAATAGAAAAAAATAAAACCATAAAAAACAATCAAGATTTGTACAAATCAGTGTGCTCCATGTTCACAAGCTGAAAATTAGATCCCTCAAGTTTTCTTATTAATCATTATTTAATTACATGCATCTCTGGCTATTAGCATGTAAACAAACAAAACAAGTGGCTAGATCAGCACCACATTTTGACCCATTGAACAAGAACCAACATGATGGCTTGATCAAGTGAGAGGGATGGGTGGGTTGTTGCACCAATCTTCATCATGATCAGATTGTTAAAAAATCTTATTGTATTTTAATTAGACCAAAGTTTTTATTTATTGAGTTGGGTAAGGAACTTCATAGGAACTAAATTTGACCCATTTTTAGATTGACCCATTTTTATTTATTGTATTTTAAGTGTTTGGGTCTTGCTGACCAAATAATACACTATCAATATGTAGCCGGCCTCTATCTTCTTTATGGTATCTGGACTGAATCTGTGTTTAATTGTTCAAAGATTTTGAATTAGTGTTGCCGTGGTAAAGATTTAGTATTGTTGCAGGCAAAAATTTATGAAATTTACTTGCGAGATTTTCGGGAAGCAAACTCGAGACTTTGACATCTTAATTTGATTTAATAAAAAGCTTAACTCTTAGCTATTTTCTATTATTTATACTCCATCATATGTACTGATCATGTTTTATTTTATTTCAAGAAAGTTGTAATTTGCAATGACATTCTAGTTTAAATTTGGGAAAATTACCCTTAACCTGCTGATTAAAGATCCCCGTCTCAAAAAATCCTGTTATTTTTTTGGATGGCAAAAACCCTTTTGAGCAACTTTTTCATGTGCTTACCCTCTGGCCGGTAAAAATGCAATACAGGCTATATTGTATATTCGTAATGTCAATATTTTTCTTGATGAGATGACTCCGTCTGAGTTGACTAGCGTAACGTTCGTGACATGCATTTAATGTTCGTCGCGCGTTGCTCACGTACTGCTTATTGGTGACTCTCACTTTGTTTACTTTCTCTATTATTTGTCCATCTCAAGATGACTTAGAAGAAGAGAATTTTGGTAGAAGTCTTTTATTACAGGAGCATTTAATGCTCTTCAGCGCAAATGTAGGTTGATTTTGTGTTGAGTGAACATATCCATCAGTTTGGATAATATTTTTTCATATTATTTTAGTGAGGAAATTATTGCTAATTAGTGCATATGGAGGAGAAAATGTGCAAGCTCAGAAACTGTTCACCACATCGAATTTATCTAAGTAGTGTAGAGAAATGTACAAGCTTAGAAATTGTCCACCTCGTGCAGAAAAAGTGCAAGTTTAAAAAACAATCCACTTGTAGTGTTAAATTTGTCCACATGTAGCTGTGTTATAGGATTTTGTTTATATAAAAACTTGAATAATGTGAGATTTATAAGATTTGAGGTTTTAACAGCATTAAATACTTATTATTACTAGTCTTAAATCTTTAAAATGTTTATTTTACAAGAAATTGTCTATTTTTGTATAATATTTAATTAGCAAAAAAAGGAAAATATCTATTTAGTTTTTTTCTTGTAAACACGTAAGACTGTTGTTTTTTGTCAGGTTAATTTTTTTTATTATAAAATTAGTTTTTTGGATTTTTTAATCACAACAGTGTTCTGAACAAGTGTTCTGACTAATTTGAGAATAATAAATATATTAACCTAAAAGGCAGACAATTTATATAAAAAGTAGACTAACTAAATAAAAATTCGACAATTCTATACAAAAAAATAGAGTTAGAAATTCACTTTTTATAGACTGATAATATATGGACAATTTCATATACAAATGGATAACTTAATTGAGGTGAACAATTTCAGTAAGAAGTGAACAGTTTGACTGTGATTAAATAAAAATAATATGGATAATTTTAGATACAAGTGGATAATTAAATTGTGATGTAAACTTCAGTAACAAGTAGACAAATTGACTTATAGGTGAACACACTGATAATAATGTGGATAAGTTGACCTGTAGGTGGGCAAATTAAGCCTAGGTATAAAACTGACGATATAAAATAGACATTTCATAAAAAATATTTTAGTTCTATTTTTCATATAAAAATTGTCCGCTTTTTATTTACTATATTTCATTTCATATAAAATTATCTATTTTTAACTTTAACATATTATTATTCTCAAATTAGTGAGAACACTTATTGGGAACATTATTGTGATTAAAGAATTCAAATTTTTAATTTATAAGAAAAAAATTATTGCCTAAGAGGGAAAATAACCTAATGTGTTTAAAAAAAAGGTAAATAGAAATTTTTTTTTTTTATTTTGCTAACTAAATATTATATAAGAAAACAAGCAGACACTTTCTCATAAAATAAGCATATTAAACTTTTAAGAATAGTAATAATATCAGCATTAAATGTTATTAAATCTCAAATCTCATAAATCTCACATCATTCAAAATTTTATTTAAAAATATTATAACACGGCTATATGTGAATAAGTTTGATGCCACAAGCGAATAGTTTTCGAGCTTGCACATTTTTCTATACTAGCTGGCGACTTAGATGCTACAGGTGAATTGTAAATTTTTCAACATGCTATGTAATTTAATGCGGCTCACGTGTTCAAGCTCAGAGGGCATTTTGAACATTTAACTCCTGACATTGTACCCATGTAGCCATGAAGTACAGATGTTGGGAGGTGGTTGAACAAAGATTGATATTTGACCGGTTTTTTGCTGCAAAAAAAAAAAACGAATGGGATTTTTGAGTCAGAGATCTTTTTGACAAGGGGTAAAGAGAATTTTCCCTTTAATCTCTAAGCCTGTTGATGTTGATTCATTATTGACATCTTTCTTTTTAACTTAGTCAATCCATCACATCACAAATGAGATGTGGTCATTTTAAGATCATCTTGTGTTTAATTTAATAAAACATAATCTAATCAGCACCATGATCCAATCTACAACATAATTTATTTATTTACATGCCTTTCTTGGACTCAAAATCTAGTATTATTTTGTTCCAACAAACCAAAACCTATCAGGGCCCTGATGAGTTGGCACTTGGCAAAGAGCCAAAAGATTCACAAGCAGGCAAAAGTCTTCTATCAAATGCTGCCTGGCTTCTTGTTTCATTGTCAACGTCATATTAGGTCGCTGTCGATGTGTATTTTTTGTAGGAATCATCTTGAATCGTCCACTCATCTCTTGTTATATGAGGAGGACTGATGGACTTCATGTATCGAAAGATTTAAAACAATTATGTTCAAGTAGTGATCTGGTCTATCTGGATGGATTGCAACTCGAGATTTTTAAACCAGAAAGTAATCATCGCTGATGAAGTTTCTTATCGATTCTAGTCTGACCTCTGGAGGAAGTTTTTACCTAAGGATTATTCTACTTTCATTGTATACCCTCTTTATGTTTATTCTTTTGTATTTTTCCTTTCCACTCACCTGCTTGGTGAGGGTCTTTCCCTTCTTGTTTCTTCTTCAAAAAATATAAGGGGAAAAAAAAAAAGAGTAGACCCCATGCAATATAACATACCAAGCTCATCAGTATATATATGATGCTAAGTTTGATCTAAACATGACATGCAACATTGGAGAAAAAGAGAACAAAAGGAAACATGAAATTATGAATAGCTGATGAGCCAGCAATTATGCTGAAGCTTTACTGTAAAAATTTGACCATTTTTTTAATCCCAAACTTCAATTATCACCTTGCTAGTTAGCCTAATCTTCCTTCTAACTTTTAAAATGCCATTACCTTGTTTTTTTTCTTTTGATATTTAGGAAAATTAACTAAGCAAAAAAGACCAAACTGTTCTCATCATTTACCTCTCAAAAATCTAATTCAGAAATGAAAATTATAACTACATTAAGAAATATTGAACCCAAATCTGGAGGCTTCAATTTAAAATCTACGTTTTTTTTGTAGAAGATGAGTGTCTTTGTGTTTCTTTAGCACTTAGCCATTTCACATATTTAGGAAATGGGGCTACAGAATATAAGTTAGCATTTTCAAAGCTGAAGGAGGCCCTCAGAGAACTAAATCCATACATAATTGCTTAAAGTCAGATTATTTATATTCATTGACACACACATACAAAATACAAAACAATGAGAATACAAATTGTTATTCTCCAAGAAGAAAAAAAATGGGAATATAAATTGTTATAAATTGTCAGGTAAAACACAATATAGATTAGGGTAAACTGCTAGCTATATTGGTAGTTTACCCCATACTGTATTGTGTTTAACCTGACATGTGTCTGATAAAAAATAACATGTCTCGAAAAAGAGAGAAAAACCTGGCATGTGATTTTTTTTTTTTTAATCATGTACTGAATGTCAACAACACATAAATAAACATTAATTACTGCATAATTTCCTAGGATTCAAAGCCTTGGTCTCAATCAAGCCACATCCAAATGGACCAAATCCAGATCAAATCCAGTCTCTGATCCAAATTCATTTATTTTCTAAATGATCAAAATGGGGTCATCATTAATGCTCTCATGGACATTGCTTTCCCTTAAATGCTCCTGTTACCTCTCAAATTAAGCATCCAAAACACTCCCCCCAATGTCCTGCCAAGAGGTGGTCGGTTTTGAACTGCGGGAGTGAGAAGATGCCATGACTCTAGTGTTGGGGGATCCGATCACGGATTGACCTGGTTCTCAGCTGCAGATGTCGCGACGACACTGACAGGAGATCCGGACAAGGGTTGGACGCAATTGCGGTGGAGGGGTGAAGCTACGACTTTACAGAGGGCGTTCGGTGGTTTCGGTTTTTCTTTTTTCTTTTCTCTTGAGGGATCAAACTGTATATGAATATTTTAATGAAACGCGGTTCTCACCTCACGGTGTTATCTCAAAAAAAATGACCTCTCTCTCTCTCTCTCTCTCACACACACACACACACACACACACACACACACACAAAAACAAACAGTGACCCAAAGGGCTGCTGCAAAGTCCAAAAGCAACTCACCACCAAACACTAGGCAATAGACGCCAACCAAGGCAAAGCAAAGCAAAGCAGTCCATGTGCCAAGGATTCCTCTCCTCCCTCCTCTTTGGCCCCTCCAAATTCAGCAGCACACAGGTATCCAATCTCTTTCAAAAGTACAACTGCATTTCCCTAACTTGTTCATTACTGCAACTCATCACAACCAGCTCACCAAAGCTTGCAAGGGGCCATTCTCTAGTGACTTACAGGGGGAAGTAAGCCCCTGAAAGGGACTTCCACATGCAACTCTCATCCCCTCTGGCAACTGCCGCCACGCGGTCCACCGACGACCCCTGCCGTTGGCTCGGTGCCTCTCAGAATTTTTGTAATCGATGCTGCTTCTTTTATCGCGTTAGGCGTAGTTATGATTCACTTTCACACTCTCAGTGTATATACAGTTCTTGAAATGTAACTCCAGGAATCCTATATTACTAACTCTCTAAATCGAAGATAACAACATCACTCAAGGATCGAAATATCATTTGATATTGATATTTTGATCCAATACCTGTGGTGTCCATATGACTCGATATTACTCAAACGATATTGCAAATACGACGAGATGAAACAACCGAATACTAGAATTCTACAACCCATGCCGATATTACTAATATTGATACATAGATTTCAAATAATGATTTAAACCTCTACATCTTGTATGTGATCATGTATGTGCCCAAGACCAACCAAATATCAATGCTTGCAAATTTGCTCCTTTAGTTCCCACACACACGTCAGATGGTAAGCAAGCAAAGCAAAAAACCCTAGTTCACCAGTTTGTGTATTCTAGCACTCCAATTGCTGTCTCACAAAAGATCCCAACAACAACTCTCTTCTTCTTTCTAAAAGAGTAGAGAAAGAGAAGCAATCTTTTGGTTGTTACAAAATACTCTCTTTAAATCTTCACCCTGCTCCTTTCATTATTGGTGCCTACTGCTGATTCTCCTCTTTTAAGTCTCCCCCCCAAACTCACTTTGCAATATTGTTTCTTTAGCAGTAAAATTAGCCCTTGTTTGTGAGACAAAAGACAATACGTATTCTAGTTTTAAGGAATCACCTTTAGTTTTGTTTTCCAATATTATCAGTAGTTTAATGTAACAAAAATGATTAGCAAAACTAGATTCATGGCGAGAATAGACAATGCATCTGATAGCTGTTACACCTACTGGCTTTGTTGTGTGGTTGGTGTTTCTGGGAAAAAAAAAAAAAAAAAAAAAACCAAGTAGGTGTTAGCTCTAAGGGTCTATGATTCTGTATTGTGTCACTTGATAAAATTTGCATCTATTAGGTGAAGTGGATGAACTACAGTTAGGTCAGTCAGTAGGAAGATCCTGAGATTTGAATCTATTTTTCGTGTCGGTGCTAATTCAGTTCCAAACCTGAAATTTATCGCTTATCCCGGAGTTAATTATGCACATATTAGTATTGTATCATGTCAAAGTTAGTACTAATAGATCCTATAACCTCAGGTTCTGAACATGATAATTCTTACTCATTACTCAATGTAAGCAAAGTAATCTCATATTAGTAAAATTATTAATGAATAAAATGCTAATCAGCTAGTTGTAATCCATGTCCTATAACCAACCTATGTTGCACACCACCCTTAAATTCTAGAGAGCCCAACGCGCCCATTGCGCCTTTGGGTGATCTTAACATCATCAAACATCACCCATACACACGACTAAGTTTTCCATACACACGACTAAGTTTGGGTCGAAGTTCTGATACCAATTGAAAGACCTGGGACACCATCCCAAAAGACTAGCCTTCTAGGTGGAACTGCTCAAATTCTTATATACCGAAGACCATCCCCCAAGTCTGGCCGATGTGGGACTATTTGTTCAACCCAAATCCCAACAGATTCTTCATATGTTTTATTGTAAGGATTTTTTTTTTTAACATTAATTCACATTATTATGAGCCTTAAATATTTGCATTTAGAATGACAATTTATGAAATAAAGAAGAGTCCAAGAAAGTGATTTTGGAGAAAGAAAGCAGCAGCCCTTGTTCTCTTTCATTTTGTCAAAGAAGTGTTGTATACATGACATGACCTAAAGTTTGTGACAAAAGACCAAAAAAAAACTTGAGAGAGAGAGAGGGGAGAGAGGGGTATTCCAATAAACCCTGCTGTTCAATTATAAGACAAGCAACACTTTGTCAATCAATACTAAATAAACAAAAACAAAAACAAAACAAAAAAAAAAAAAAACAAGAAGAAAGGGTTCATCTAAGCAAGCAACTAGGTCAAGACCTATGCTTGGGCTTGGTGTGAGCACAAGACAAGCTTTTAAATTACGAAATGTAAATTGCACTTTTACCCAGTTTTTTTTTGAGCTCAACAAAAAATGGATGAGAAAGAAGGAAAGAATCAAGGTGTTATTTTAGTTTGTATAAGAAACTCCTTTGACCCAGTTATTCATGTGCCTTACCTCTTGTCCCCATAAAAAGAAATTTATGATACGAAGTATTATCGTTATTCATGTACTGCCCCTTTAAAGTAGGTCAGAACCTGCTCACAAGTCATGTGAAGTATATTAAAAATGTCTCACATGCAGAAAACGGTAGAAAATTTGATGTTATAAGTGGTCAGTTTCGAAAAATATCTCATGTAACTGTATTAAAGGGAATTTTTAAAATAAAGTTTGAATAATGTGAGATTTGTGAGATTAAGTTTTAATAACATTTAATACTTGTATTATTAGTCTTAGATATTTTATAAGCTTATTTACGAGGAATTGTCGACTTTTTTCTTGTATAATATTTAACTAACAGAATAAAAAAAAAATTTTTTTTCTTGTAAACACATTAGACTATTGTTTTTCTTCTCTTAAGCTATTGTTATTCTTATAAATTTAATTTTCTGAATTTTTTTTATCACAATAATGTTCTTAATAAGTGTTCACACTAATATGGGAATAATAAATATACTGAAGTATTTTATATGAAATGTAGACATATTAAATTAAAAGTCAACAATTTTATACGAAAAATAGAATTAAAATTGTCCACTTGTTATATAATGGCAATAATATGGACAATTTCAGATACAAGTGAATAACTTAATTGAGCTGGATAATTCAGTAAGAAATAGATAATTTGACATATAGATGGATATACTGAAAATAATGTGGACAATTTCAGATGCTAGTGGACAACTAAATTGTGATGGAGAATTTAAGTAATAAGTGAATAAGTTGACCTATTGGTGGACATACTGACAAGAATGTGTACAAGTTGACATATAAGTGGATAAATTACGCCTTAGTATAAAACTGATCATAAAAGTGGACAATTTTAGTTTTATATTTTATATAAATTGTCCACATTTTATTTAATATATGTCTACATTTTATATAAAATTATCCATCTTTTACTTCAATATATTTATAATTCTCAAATTAGTGAAAGCACTTATTGAGAACATTATTGTAATAAAACTAAATTTATAAAAATTTAGAAAATTAAATTTATAAGAATAACCAATAGTTTAAGGAGAAAAAACAATAGTCAAATGTGTTTTAAAAAAAAATCTGAATAGATATCTTTATTTGCTAATTAAACATTATAGAAGAAAAAAATTATAAAATTTCTCATAAAATAAGCATATTAGATATCTAAGACCAGCAGTAAAAATATTAATGCTATTAAAACTTAGATCTCATGAATCTCATTATTTAAGAATTTATTTGAAACAAATTTTGTAGCATTAGATGCTAATCATTTTCTTATGCAATCAGAAGCCATTCACCTTTCATTAACCCATATATAATCATTGCACAGTTCATTCTCTCTTGTAATCTCACACCACTTTCTCCTCTTATCCCTCCACACTTCTCTTTACTTTTACCCTCTTATGATCCCAAATCTCTTTGAATTGAGAGAAGAAATAAAAGGCACGATTTCATAATCAAGACGAACTTAATCAAGTGAATTTAGAACCCTAACTCTCTGCAGAATCCATGAAAACCCTGCCACTGGTCCCTGGGTATCGTTTTGTAATCATTTCAGTCAAGCGGAAGATACATGTTAACTTTGATTCGACTGTACGCGATTTTACAGAGTGCTTCGCAGAACACGTGAAGGAGTATTGGATCTTGAGAGTCCAGCATGCATTATCCGATAAGCACCGTAACGTGGAATATAATTGTCTTAAGGAGATTCACTTTACGCATAACTCATTCTAAAATCTGATTTTATTTTTTTACTTTGTCCGCTTATACTAACATTCAGTGTTGCAGGAATTATTGAATTCTAATATATTCATTAACTATTTGAACTAACGTTTATTGTAAGAATTACATTGAATAAAGTATTTATACTGAAATATTTATTTTATTAAATATTATTACTCTATAAATTATTGTTAAATA
The DNA here is from genome assembly GCA_038442645.1 of Agave tequilana. Lineage (NCBI taxonomy): Eukaryota > Viridiplantae > Streptophyta > Magnoliopsida > Asparagales > Asparagaceae > Agave > Agave tequilana. The sequence continues at coordinate 180,446 of JAVJIF010029857.1, read as the reverse complement.
ATGTATATTGCTGATTTATTACTAATACGATTAGATTGACTAAACACCAACTCAATTGGTGTTCAATGAAAGAATTTGAAAGATAATTCTGTAATTAAGAAACATTAAACGAGTATTTTGTTGGTGACCACTGAACGCAAACTCATGGAAATATTGCTACATGATTTGATTTAATATTTATGATTTTTAAAATCACCTCATATAATAAAAAAAATTACAATACAGAAAATTTAGGGGAATACAGATTAAATCCAACATATTTGTGGAAATCCAAGAAATTTGAAGGTTCTTGGACCTATGTTGTCACATCTTTGGTTATTAATAATACTTTCATTTATTAAAAACATACATTAAGTTTTATTTATTTATTCATTATGTAATTAAGGACCGAATTTGCACAATTAATTTTGAAACAGACCGGGGCTTAAAAATATAAGTGGGCTGGGCTTGAATATATATAAGTTTTATTTACCAGAATTGAGTTTATATGAATTTGGCCCAAGTACCTATAGAGCAGTCTGCAAGGCCCAAAGGCTTAGTATTGTTGTCACATCTTGCTAACAATAAAAAAAAAATGAAAAAAAAAAAGAAAAAGAAGAGGATCCAAGTTTTAGGAATTTAAATTTAAAAGATTTTCTGATCTTGGTGAAATTTATTCGAGATGTAAAGAATAAAGAGTCGAGCTCGAGCTAGCCTTTTAATTTTTTATCCAAGAATGAATAGCTTTTGCTGTGTAGCTTTTAAGAGAAAAGTAGTAATTTTTGGAAAATAAACCAATTTTGATAATACTATAACATAATTATGAAATTATACCAATTTTGTTAAACTGTAGCATATATAAAATTATGAAATTTTTTAAAGTAAAGTATATTATATACTATAGTCCATAAGTTATATTTTGCTTCCCTTTTGACTATAATAGTTATATTAATAAAAAAAAGTAGTTTCTTATATTAAGTTAAAAAAAATAAAACGAGCACATTTTGGGATTTTATTTTATTATTATTTTACCAATTTGTTCCTGAATTATTTTTATACACAAGGGTAAAATATTTAACCTTAATGGCAAAGAAAATAATAATTAAAACTTACGTCTATGCCCTAAATTGCATAAACATAAATCCAGAACTGAAGCTTTATGCATTTTCACTATTCTTAAAAGCAATTTAATACATACCTTGTTCTATGATTAATATCTTGACTAAAAAAAACTTTGAGAAAAGGCTGTATCTCTCCCTTTGTTCTCTTACTATAAAATTGCGTATTCTCCTTTGATGGATAAAGAAAAACTTACGTAGAATGAGAGAGAAGATCTTTCTTATATAGGAGTTTTAGTTACTCTCAAACTGCAATTATTTCATTAACTGTAAGAACCTCTCCATTAAGATAAATGACCATGACACCCTTTAATTAACTGCAACCTCTCCATCAAGGTCAATGATCATAATATCCTTAGTCAATTTTAATTATTTCTAAATAATCATAGACAATATTAATATATGGACCATTTTAATGTGAAATATAAAATTATTTTTAACATTCTCCCACTTGGCCTATATAATACTATGTAACTTTATATTTCAGAAATAATACATAATGTGTACACAATAATAATTAGCCAAAGTTCATATCTTAAAATGGTCAGAATATAAACATTATTGAGCAAGAACCCAATAAAGATCATGGCGGTCATATGTCATATCAACACAGTTCCTTCGATGTATCATGTTACAAATTCTATACTAAGAACAATCTTTAATAATTCTTAATGGTCTAATAGTAATGCCCTTATCAAGGACAAATTCTGTCATCTTTATCATTCATGTATACAAAATAACATAATATAAAGAAACATATAACAGAATAACTTATATCAATAAGAAACAATACATAAGAGCTCAAACTAACTAAACATAAAAAGTTTTATAAAAATAACATAATGTTAACAACATAATGTCAAGAAACATACACAATACATTATAAATCAATCATGACCGTCAATAATACCCATCCTTCCAACGTGCTCACGAAGGTCTTAGGTGATAGCCCTTTAACCAGTGGATCCGCTATTATAAAATTAGTACTAATATGCTCAATAGTCACTCTTTGTTTCTGAACTTCTTCTTTAATGGCAAAATATTTCAATTTCATATATTTAACACCTTTGAATATTTGTCGTTTTTAGAGAAGAATACTGCTGCGGCATTATCACAATAAATTTTCAGTGGCTTGATAATACTATCGAAAATCCCAAGTCCTGAAATAAAATTCCGCAGCCATAATCCCTGAATTGTAACCTCAAAGCATGCCACAAACTCAACCTCCATAGTGGAAGCAGCAATGACAGACTACTTCGCACTCTTCCATAAAACTACTCCTCCAGCTAACATAAAAACATAGCCAATGTGAATTTTCTGGCGTCCACACAACCAGCGAAATATGAATCTGAATATTCAAATAACTCAAGATAATCGGATCTCCTATAGGTAAACATATGATCCTTCGTGCCTTATAAATATCTTAACATTTTCTTTGCTGCTCGCCAATGATCCATTCCAGGATTACTTTGATATCTGCCCAGCAAATTGATCGCAAAACTAATGTTTGGCCTGGTACATGTCTGAGCATACATTAAACTTTCGACAACAGATGCATAAGGAATATGCTCCATTTGTTTACGTTCCAATTCATTCTGTGGACATTGCTCAAGGCTCAACTTATTATTTGCCCAAAGACTCTTCACCTTAGTTTTGATGATGATTAACTTATGAAGCTGAGTAACTAATGATCTTGTGTTTAATAAGTTTCAGATATTGATCAAGATCTTAGTAGGTATTTCGCTTCAACAAATAATTCAAAGTCAAGTTTTGGAGCTAACACGTGTTGATTCAAGAACTCGCGCGTCAAGATCACATTTAATATTCGGATGGAGTCAAGCTCATTTGGATTAAGGGCGTGTTTGTTTCGCCGCAAAACGTCGCAAAACGCAAGTCGTAAAACTTCTTTTCCATTTTTCGTTATTTGTTTCGTTGAAAAATAAGTTGCAAAATGCAACTCTTCTTTTCCCATTTGCAGTTGCTACAGTTAAATTTGTGGTCATGTAAATATCACTTTTACACTCATATTTTCTCATTTGCAGTTGCTACAGTTAATTTTGTGGTCATGTAACTCTCACTTGTAATACACTTATAGTTCAAAACAGTTACTTGGTAATCAATATATAATTTAATATTATTAAATATTTAATATTTTAAATAGTGTTCAATTTCTTATTTAATTATTTAATTATTTAAAATTTTAATCTTTAATTTTTTATTGATTTTAATATTATTTTAATATTTAATATTTTACTATTTTAATTTAATGTTTTTATTTAATACTTTATTATTTTATTAATACTTATTCCATTTTTTATTATTTATTTAGAGTTAATATTTTATTAATATAACAATATTATACTTTAATATAAAATTATTATATATTTTTATTAATTTTTTAATATAAAAAATTACTTTATTAATATCATAATATATTTTATTATTATATTAATATTTTATTATGTTAATATTGTAATGATAATTCAGTATAATAATACTATAATAATAATTTATTATTAATTATAATTATATTTTACTTTGTTAATTTTATATTTCTATAATATTACAATAATATTATAATAAAATTTTTATTATAATAATTTTCAAGTATTTTTAATTATAATATTATAACTATAGTTTATTATTCTGTAAGATTTTTAATATTATAATAAAATTTATATTATAATAATTTTCAAGTATTTTTAATATTATAATATTTTAACTATATTTTATTGTTTTTTGTAAGATTTTTTAATATTTATATTTTATTAGTATTCTTAAAATTTTATAATGTTCTTTAGATTTTCTTAAAATTTTATATTATTTATTTAGTTAATATTTTACTATTTATACTAATATTTTATTAATATTATTGTTATAAATAAAATATTAAGATTATTAATTTTTTATCTCCAAATTATTAATATAATTTAATTTGAAATAGTAGATTTAATTTAATAGTATCTATAATATTTAGATCACTGCTACAGTTAATTTTGTGGTCAACTTTTTCACTTACACTTTTACATTACCAACCAACACCGTAAAACACAATATACTTTACCATTTACACTTTCACTTTATCAACCAAACACCGTAAAACACATATACGTTTCCATTTATACTTCACTTTATCAGCCAAACATCGTAAAACACAATATATTTTCTCTGCTACAGTTCACTTTTTCCATTCTCATTTTACGACTTACGACTTGCGACGTTTTGCAACGAAACAAACAGGCCCTAAGTTTGGATCGAGTCATCTTGGAGATGAAGATCAAAAAGAAGACTTAGATTTGTTTAGTTTATTATTTAGATCTTGTGTAAAGATAGTTAGTTTTAATATGCTCAAGTACACACACACACACAAGTTCAAAAGTTTTAGTTTCGGTTAACCGTTTTGAATTTTCAAGAATATACATTTATCGTTTTCATGAATAGATAGAATCAAAATAAATTTACATGATTTATATGTATGTTAGATTTCATCTATACAAATTGATAGTTCATACTGTTTAGAAAAACTTATTTTGATGTATTTAGTTCCTAGTTTTAAGTTTTATTTTTATCAAAACTTAGTTTGGGATTTATTGTCAAAAACATAGATATATTATTTATATGTGCATTAGATTCTATCCATATACACTATACTTCAAAAGAGTTTCTATATCTTACTTTTGTATTTATACAAGTTTTGGAGAAAACGAATTTTCATTTCAAAATTCCAAGTTTTGAAAAATACAATTTTTATTTAAAGCTAAATTTTCATTCCTCAAAATAATTCAAATTGTTTGTAATATGTGTTGATTTTTATCACACTTATTTGTTATTTAAATATATACATGAACTTATTTTTTGTAGATTTTATATGATTTAATTGGAATTTTTAGTGAATTAACAAGTTGCGTTTTTTATCCTAAAATCTTGCTCTGAGCTTCTGGTGGTCGACCGGTTGACCGACCGACCGGTCACTGATGTGCAGAAAATGTGTGCAATGGCCTTGCCTATATTACCGATCGATCACACGGTCGACCGACTGAGAGACCAGATGTCTCTATTTGGCACGGTCGACCGATAGGAAGTTTTGCCTTGGAAGCGGTCAACTGGGCGGTCAACCGATGGCTCAAACTGTTGAAAATCTGACCGTTGGCCGGTCGATCGACAGCCTGTTTTGGGCAGTTTTTGATCCCAACGGCTAGTTTTTCCAAAGCCCTATATATGAGTTTTGGAGGCTATTTTCATTAAGATTTCTCAAGAGACTTTTAGTCAGTTTTCTAGTGCTCTCTTGCCCATTTTCTAAAGTATTTTTAAAAAAGTTTTTGAGATTCAAATCTATATCTTTATTTTTAATTCAAAGTTTTGAAAAATCAAAAGAAAACAAGTTTTGGAATGCTAGTGTCATGCTCTAAATTTCTATAACTTTTCTAGAGTTTTTCAAGTATTTTCTCTTTGTATTTTTTTTCAAGCATTTTGATTTCCATATACTTGAACTATTCAATTCAAATCTATCTTTAAGGTCTCTGTATTGTGAGAAAAATTGTTTGTAATTTTTGAGATCACCAAGAGTGTTTATGATCATTGGATCACTAAGTTGTATTTTTTCTTTGTTTTGTGATAAGATTTGTGCCTTCCTCTTGTGTAGAGGAGAAAGAGAGTGGAGTTATGTACTCTCAGTTTGTAATTATAATTCCTCGGTGAAGGTCTCTTTGTGGAAGGTCCTGTGTGGACATAATGGAAATCCTTCTGCGTGAAGGCTGGGACGTAGAGCAGTGACTTGATCCTCGAAACATATTCGGTGTTTGTATTTGATCTTCTATCTCTTAACTCTCATTTCTCTTATATATTTCCTTGTTGTTATTATTGCTCATTCATATACATACTTGATATAGTTTGTTTGCCCACACTTGTATTGAACCAAGAGAGTTATTAAAGCACCTCAACTCATAATTCAGAGGAATGTGAGGAGTAGTTCCAGAGCCCTTACGGGGAATTCAGACCCACTCTTGATTATACACTTAGTGTATTAGTAATTAGTTTTTATTCTGTATTATTTATCTTACATTAGCACTACACTTATTCACCCCATCTAGGTGTACTTTCAATTGGTATCAGAGCTAGCGTTCCTGATATTCGGTTTAACCACCTAGGAGTGAGATCCTCATTTGCTAACCTAGTCTATTGCTTTGCACACAATTCATATACACTCATGAATTTTCTTTCTCCTCCCATGTATGATGTTTCTAACATTGATATGTGAAAGTTTAAGATGAGTGCATATTTAAAAGCCTAAGATTGCATGCTTGTCTTGCCACTACCGAAAAATCTTGTCTTGATAATGATAAGTACTTAGAGGCCAATACACAAGCATTGCATGCACTTAGGCAAGCTCTTAGAAAAAAATATTTATCAATTATTTCTCATTGTGATTCCACTTTTATAGTGTGGAACACGTTGAGCTCTCTCAAGGAACAAATTTCAAATAATATGAAGAGAGAACCCATTGTAGATGAGTCCGAGCAAATGTGATACATGGTCCGAGGGAATGACTCCCTTGAGATAACTTTGGATTCTCAGTTAGATGATTGTGCTAGTTCTTTTAACGATCATGATAGTATGAATGCCCATGCTTTAAATAAAGAGTTTTTCATATTTTGTGAAATTTACTTTCAAAATATAAAGTTTTGAAAAAGAAAAGTTTTGAACTAAAAGAAGAAAATAAAAACTTGTTTTCAAAACTTGAGATGATTTTGCAAGAGAGGGTTGAGATTTCAAGTGAAAGGGATTCCTTGAAAACTCAACCTGATCTTATTTTAAAAGAAAATGAGATCTTGAAAAATAAAAATAATTTTGATCATATTTTGAAGAATAATGAAAACCGTCGGTTGTTCCATGTACACTTCTTCTTCTAAATTCTCATTCAGAAAGACAGTTTTCACATCCATTTGATGAAACTCTAGATCCTAATGAGCTAATATTGTCATAATAATTCTAAATGAGTCTTTTGAGGAAACCGACGAAAAGGTCTCATTATAATCAATACCATCTTTCTGAGTGAAATCTTTGGTAACAAGTCTGGCCTTGTACCATTTAATATTGCTATTAGAGTCGCGCTTGGTCTTAAAGACCCATTTACACCCGACTATATTACTAGATCTCAGACTTCATTGTGTTCCATTAATTTTAACTCTTCTTTCATGGCGTCTAACCACTTTATAGAATTACCACTTTGAATGGCTTGTGAAAACGAAATTGGATCAGCTTCAATCCCAAAGTCAAATTCTGACTCTTGAAGATAAACCACATAATCACCAGTAATTACAGATCTCCTTTGTCTTTGAGATCTTCTTAATGTCACTTCTTGTTGTTCATTTACTACTTCATGTGGCTCATCCATTATATGATTAGTGATTGCTTCATTATGAGGAAGTGTTTGCTCAATTATTTGTTGTTCTTGATTGTTATCAGAACGTCTCACAACTATAGGAACCATAACTTCAACAGAAGTCATAGGTGTAGGGATATGTACCCTGACTTCTTGAATATCCACTTTACATGGTTTAACACTCCCACTAGTTTCACCATTCTCAATGAACCTTACATTTTCAGTTTCAACTATTCTCGTACTATGGCTAAGACAGTAAAAACGATACCCTTTAGATTTTTCGAAATAATTAATAAAAATTCACTGATCATTCTTGAATCAAGTTTCTTTTCATGTGGATTATAAACTCTGACTTCTGCAGGGCAATCCTAAACATGCAGGTGCCTTAAACTGGATTTTCTTCCTGTCCACAGTTCAAATGGAGTCTTTAGAACTGCTTTACTAGGAACCCTGTTTAAGAAATATACAACAGTCTTTAATGCATATATTCACAATGATGAGGGTAACGAGGAATAACTCAACATACTCCTAACCATATTTATTAATGAACGATTACGTCTTTCTGCAACACCATTTTGTTGCGGTGTTCCTGGCATTGTGTATTGAGCACATATGCCTCGACTTTCTAGGAATTTAGCAAATGAACCCGAATATTGTCCAGATTCATTGTATATACCATAATATTCACCACCTCTACTTGATCGTATTTCTTTCACTTTTTTTTATCTAATTGCCTCTCAACTTCATTAATGAATACTTCTAGGATATTGACAGAAGATATATCCATAACATGAAAGGTCATCTATAAAAGTGATGAAATATCTTTCTCCACTAAAAGAAGGTACATCAAAAGGACCATATATATCTGTGTGTATTAATTCAAGGAGTTTTGTGCTTCTAATGAGGTTTGTTTTCCCTTAATACAATCCACACAAATACCTAAATCAGTAAAATTTAAATCAGGTAAAACTTCATTCTTTACTAATTTATGCATTCTTTCCTTTGATATATGGCCTATACGTTTATGCCATAAATAAGTAGATTTCTCATTCACAGAAGCACGTTTTGTTCCTATACTATGATGCAGTGTCAATAATGTCTCAGCAAACAAATTATCAAGATGTAATTTTTACAATCCATCACAAAGCACACCAGAGCCAATTAATAATTATATTTAAAAAACTGAAACATCCATTCCCGAACTTAAAAGAATATCCTTCTAAATCAAGTTTAAATAAAGATATTAAATTACGGGATAACTCCGTACATAAAGAGTATTAACAAATCTAAATAATGTCCAGTACTTAAAATTAAACGATAGGTTCCAACGGCTTCAACTTGTGCTTTGACACGATTTCTCATGCACACAAATCTTTCATTTTCGTTTATGATCTGGGTCATAAGGAATCGCTGCAAAGTATTGAAAATATGAGTGGTACATCCAGATCAATCCACCAAGCATTATAAGGGACTTCTGACAAATATGATTCGAAACATACAAAAGCACTAGGGTTACGTTTCTTTTCAAACCATGCCTTACATTTCAGGCAATTCCTCATATAGTGTTCAACTTTTTTGCAGAATGACACTTTCCTTTAGTTTATCCTTCTTATGGATTAGGCAAAAGACTCATTAATCTTCAGTGGTGTTTTGCCCTTTTCATACTTTTTGTTGGATTTCCTCTTGACTCCAGACGAGCCCACAAGATTAACAAAATGATCTCCTTGTTTCTTCTATCTTTTCTCCTCTCGAACTAACTTAGTTTGAAATTCAGTCATATTTCATTTATCTTTAATTGCATTATAATTAATTTGAAACAGACTACTCTGAGGAGGTAAAGAGTTAATGACAAACTGAACAAGGAAACTATCGTCCACAGATATTCTCATGTTTCTAATTCTTGCTGATATATTTGACATCTCAGTCACATGTTCATACATGCTACAAGAACTTTCATATTTCATGGTAGTAAGCCTACTCATTAATGCCCCAGTACGGGAGTTGTCAGCGGCCTCAGACTGAGAAATCGCTTTGGCTAATCTCATAAATTCTCTAGCATATTCTGTGACAGGAAATGAGGTCTTGATTTCGCTCGCCACTGTCATCCGTAAAAACATCAAGCTCAATCTATTCGATTTCTCCCATTCTTTATGGAAGGACCTTTCTTCATCAGTGCCGTTCTCAATTAAATTAGCCGGTTTCTCTGTTATTAATGCAAGGTCGAGATTTTGAACACCCAAGTAATACTCGCTTGCTCACTCCATTCATTAATATTGCACCCATTAAATTTAATAACAGATGAGGCGTGAAGAGTATATGCTGCAAAAACAAAAATTATGCTTACACATTGATACTTTGAGTTTTATATCAACTACATAATTTTAGTTTCTGATATTAAATTTTATTATTAAAAATAAATAATGTATATTGAAAATCTCCTTTGGGAGATATAACAATATACGCTAATTAAACTTAATTGATGCAGCTCTTTTAATTGGTAATCAAATGTACTTTCGTTAGACATGTATGTCATCTTTGGATATACTAAACACCTCCAATCAAGTACATTAATTAATCTCAGTTATGTTCATAATTATAGGATTAGCTAATCTACCTTTGGGCGATCCTTAACTATCCTATAACATATGAACTTCAAATTACTCATCCAATACATCATGTCATCTCACTAAGACATCTACCGATCATAAGCAATTGAATCTTATTTAGTTTGATATCTATAAGATAATCATTCTAATTTGGCCACTTTGGTCTAAACAAATTATACATAATACAGCTATCAAATTTAAATAATAACTATAATTTTGTCCTAAGTAGACATTTTATATAATTTTTAAAGAAAATTATACTTTAGAAATCTACACACATTTCACGTGTACCAAGTCAAAATTCTGAAAATTTTAGACAAGATTTTTATTCCGAATTTCTAGAATTTTTCCTGAAAAAGATTCTTCTGGATTCTTAAAATTTTACATTTTCAGTATAAGAAAATTCAAGTGCAGCCTTCAATTTCTAAACCCATATATTTTCTTAAATTTATTTTCCCCTAAGCCTTCCTATTTCTCAATTTCCAAAAAAAAAAAACCAATTTATTTCCATAAGAATCCTAAAAATAAACAACTTAATGGAAAATACAAAAGTTTTCTAAACCAGAATTTTGCTCTGATACCCCATGTTAAACTTAATGACAATTTTAATGGCAAGGAAATCAATAATTAAAACTTATTTCTATGCTCTAAATTGCATAAACATAAATCTAGAATTTGAAACTTTATGCATTTTCACTATTCTTTTAAGCAATTTAAAACATACCTGGTCCATGATTAATATCTTGATACTTTGTAAAGTTGTGTAGTCTCTTTCAATGATAATAAAAAAACTTATATAGAAACAGAGAGAGAAGATCTTTCTTATACAAGAATTTTAGTTACTCTCAAACTGCAGTTATTTCATTAACTACAGTAACCTCTCCATCAAGGTAAATGACCATAATACCTTTTAATTAACTGTAGTAACCTCTCCATCAAGATAAATAACCATAATACCCTTTAATTAACTGTAGTAACTTCTCCATCAAGATAAATGACCATAATACCCTTAGTCAATTTTAATTATTTCTAAATAAGTATAGACAACATTAATACATGGACCACTTTAACGTGAAATATAAATTTTTCTAACATAAAGTGTATTTCATAAGCATATTATATGAATGGGAAACTTTTGTTTTATTTTCAATATTTTAAATGTTTACAGAAGTTATAAACCACTGGGCATAAAACTAAAGGCGCAAACATAAGTAGGTACTGAGTTAATTTTCCCAATTTATGTGTCTGGCTCCTTTTCTAATTAATTAGCTCCCAAAGTTAGATATAAGATGGGGTGGTTATTATTATACTTTGGAGTGTACGGAAAGTGTTTTCTTGCCGACAAGAAATCATCATCATAACACCAAGAAAAGAAGAGCTAAACATACAAGTTAGGGCTTGTCTGGCTAGAAAAGATTAAAATGAAAAACGTACAGTTTCAGAAATCCTTAAGGAAAAAATCCAGCCTGACATTGTCAGTTTTTCTTAACGTTTTTCCTTCGAGAGAGAAATTGTCGCAATTCGTAGAGAAAAAATCAGTCCAACTCATTTTTTTTCAAACAAGCACATCAAAATTGGAAAAGGCCATGAGCTGATTTAACTTTCCAGCTCACTTTCTGAGAAACAAACAGCCCCTTAGGAAAAAAAAATCAGACAAAATAGAAAGCACATCATGAAACCAACTGGAAGGACAATGGGTTTGCTGAATTCAAATAAAGGATATGTCCTGTGAAAAAAATGTAGAAGACCCACAACTTTGGCTATTGTGGCCGGGCCCCGATAATCTGATGACCCGATCCGTTCCAAATCAAACTTAAAATTTTATTATATGTGTGTCCTATATAAGAAAGGAACTACAATTGTCTAAAAAATGCGACACAAGTGGAAGATATGTTGAAAACCACCCCTTTTAGTGAAATTTTCTTTTTGGTCAAACAGTTTACATTGTTTTAAGAAAAAACAGTTTACATCAAATTTAACAGTGTAAGGATTAAAAAAGTGTAAAATATTTAAGTTTCAAGGCGGCCTGCTCTGCAAATGATTAATCTTTTTTTAGCGAACAAAAAAGATTATCGTTCAAATTTCACTTACATCAGATTAGAAAAAAAAAATGAAAAAGAAAAAAAAATAGTACAAGAATACATAACTGTATCACAAATCTAAAATGATGCCTAATAAATTTCAATCCTTTAAATTTTAATTTGGCGAATTTGATAATTCATTTTTTTTGGGGGGGATAACTGTTGGTTTCTGCTTAACAGGAATCAATCTGATAACTATTCAAGATCACTGAAATATCAACAATCTAATTGGCCAGGTCGGCAAATATCAGGTGGGAGGTTTTCCGTTCAAATGAACGTTCCTTAATTTAAGAACCACCTTTCAATTTCCTTCCTTGATTAAACACCAATTAGACAACTTCCTTTCTTGGTTAAACACCAATTAGACTGATATAAATCAGTCTCGATATACTGTTAAGTATATCCCCTGTATAAAGAAATGAATTCACTTATACAGTATTTGGAGTGAGGTACGCTTTTAGAGCGAATCTCCTTAAGACAATTACGTCCCCCGCACTGATGTTAACGGGTTACTGGACGCTGGTCTCCCAAGATACACACTTCTTCACGGTATTTGGATAGCACTACCAAATCACCGTAGACAAATTTCGGATGAATATTTGCCTTTACTTTGGAGGAGCACCCACTGTAGAGGATGAAGGAAGGTTGAAAAATATTCTTCTTCAGAAGTCCCAGATTCAGACAACAATTCTATAAAAGAATCTGTTGAATTTTCTGAGCCCTCTTTCAGAACGAATTTTGCAGAATCTTCTTTGGAAGTCGCTTCGGAAACTGACTTTCGCACCTATTGGCTGTCCAACAGTTGCGACTGTTGGCTGTCTAAGTGGAGCAGTCTGGATCCGGATAGCGGGGCGGGTCTAGTTCGGGTAGCGGAGCGGGTATGCTCGCAACCCATACCTGAGAGACCTGATTCAAAAAGAATCAGGCCGGGTAGGGAACCCGAACCCGAACTCAGACCCAGACCCCAGCCCGCCGCCGCCAGCAGTGGCGCGCGCACGCATGATAGGGCATGGTTCCTTCCCAATCGCGCGCGAAAACTCCAAGTACCCAAAGGGCACGCTCTTTGTTCTCAATTTTCTCTATTTAAACACCACGAACTTCCATCGCACGGCCAATGTGGGATTAAATGCTTTTAGCTACCTTTAGTCCCATTTTGGCTTTGAATTAGGCAATCTTTAGACTTGAATATCTCATTCATTCGAAGTCGGAATTGAACATGTGAATATACCACGTTCATCCCCAATGGAAGGAGAACACACTCCAACCATCATCCAATTGATTCGATCAACGGATCTCGCCATAATTCAATTTAAAGATTCACTTATATTCTTCAATTCCAACAATAACTCAAATACCTGTTTGCTTAAGTACGTCTCTCCAACTATCTCAATAAAAAGGAGAAAATTATTTCCTTAATAATTAGTTATTGCGTGCATTGAACTTGTCATATTTTACTAAAACTTACTCAAGGTTTTTTTTTCTTTCTCCTTTAGCACTTTTAATGGTCACTCTGTTTCTAGAAATTCTTCGACTGATTAATATATGGTTTGATCACCCGAGGACTTAATTATTTGGCTTAACTTCTTCAATTTTTTTTTTTTGTTAGGTCTTCATTAGGAATCAAATTAAATGTGTTTGATTGGAATTATTTTATAAAAAAAGATACAATCTAGAAGGAAAAGAAGGGAAAAAAAGTTGGTATAGGTGAAAGAAATTCTCATGGGGAGTGAAAGAAGTCTTCTACATAAGAAAATTTATAAACCAAATTGGTCTTTCTATTATACGCATGGTTACAATAACCTTTATGCATTTGAAGATAATACGCATACAATAACGGTACCTCTTGTAGTCTTCATTTGAAAATTCTATTGCCCGTTGTAATGGAAGACAAAAACCCCATAATGAGTGAGAAAATCGTGAACCCTAAGAATCTCTCGTGCTTCATTGAAAAGCTTTTATCTCATATCCTCTTTCAAACAAAAGAAATATCATGTCACTTGAACCAAGCTCACTTGGTGATGTTTCATATAAGGTGGCGAATCGAATTGTTGTTTATTTGGCAGATTTGAAAATTTTGCAAATTTTAAACAAGATGATATAGGCAGCAACTTGGTATCTGCTAGATTTTATTTTATTTTTTTTGGGAAGAAGTAAAAGATAAAGAAGAAGGAGAAGAACACTTATTTGTGCAATGACAAGATACCACTAGTTATGATTCTTAGTTGTATACACCACACATATTGGTCACATATTTACACTGATTTAGAAAAAATAATAGGAAACATTGACTGAGAGAGAGAATGAGAAACAAATGGAGCATGAGTCCCATGTGTTCTTATAATCATGGAGAGATTTTAGGAGCTGGTCATGAGTCCCATGTGTTCATATAATCATGAAGAGATTTTAGGATCTGCTTGATTTCATGAGGGTTTCTTTCATATAGATCACATGTTTCACATGAGTCACGTGTTGTCATTGATATTTCTAATACCCCCAGCAAGCGAAACGGGTTCGAAAGAACCGAAAGCTTGTTATTCAGTATAGAAAACCTTAATGAGCTCAAAAGCTTACTAAGGATGTCTGCTAGTTGGTCTTTAGTGCTGACAAATCGAACATTTAGGACCCCATTGGCGACTTAGTCCCGCACAAAATGAATGTCGATCTCAACATGTTTGGAGCGTGAGTGACGAATAGGATTGATCGAGAGATATGTTGCACCGAGATTGTCACAGAGAACTATTGGGGGAGATTGCGGAACTCCAAGCTCACGAAGTAATGACTGCAACCAAACGACCTCTGCTGCAGCATTGGCCACGCCCCTATACTCTGCCTCAGTGCTAGATCGTGCCATAGTGTACTGCTTTTCGAGCTCCAAGAAATGAGATTTGTATCAAAAAAGACATAATAGCCACTGGTGAATTGATGATCATCGATCAACCCTGCCCAATCTGCATCGGTGTAAGCAGTAAGCTGTACAGAAGAATGACGAGAGAGAAAAAGGACATGTTGAATAGTAGATTTGAGGTAACAGAGGATTCGTTTTACAAAGCTCCAATACTCATCGGTTGGAGCTTGCATGAACTGAGCGACCTAATTCACCGAGAAGGCAATATCGGGTCTGGTAAAGCTAAGGTATTGTAGAGCCCCAATAATACTTCGATAGACAAAGGAGTCAAAGAGAAGCATGCCAGCAACCTTGGAGAGCTTACAGGAAGTAGCTTTAAGCGAGCTGACAGGCTTGACACCATCCATCTTGAGTCGAAGAAGCAAGTCACAGATGTACTTCTGTTGAGAGAGAAAGAGACCTGAGGGTATACGATGACACTCCACGCCCAAGAAATAGTACAGTGGGCCGAGATCTTTTAATGAGAACTCCCGACCTAGTTCTTGAATAAGACGAATGACAGCTCGTAAGTCATTGCCTGTGATGATGATATTGTCCACATAGATAAGAACCAGAAGAAAATCTGTCTCGACCCGTCGGAGGAAGAGAGGCGCGTCGGACTTGGAGCCCACAAAGACCATTGTGACTAGATAATTGCTGAGGTGAGAAAACCAGATCCGTAGAGCCTGTTTGAGGCCATAGATACTGTGGTGAAACTTCCATACATGATTGAAACGTGTGGGATTGATGAACCCCGAAGGTTATTCCATGTAAACCGTCTTAGGAAGAAAATCTTGTAAAAATGTATTATTCACATCCAACTGTCGAATAGACCAGCCCTTGGAGACGGCCAGACTACACACGGTACAGACAGTAGTCGGTTTGATGACCGGATTGAATGCTCACCATAGTCTAATTCTGATTATTGATGAAAACTATTGGCCACCAAGCGGGCCTTATACCTGTCAACAGAACCATCAGGTTTATGTTTTAACTTGAAAACCCATTTGCAGCCAACCAGATTCATGCTAGGGTGGTATGACACAAGAGACCAGGTTTGTCTTAAGCAAGGCATTCATCTCAGTGTCCATTGCCTAGCGCCAGTTGGGATCTTTAGAAGCTTGCGTGAAACCTGTGGGTTCGACAGGAATGGTGGCCAAGTCGGCCATGAGACGGTAGGCATGGGATACCAGGTGACTAGCCAAACCTTTGGTGTTCTGATATTTCCTGTGTAATGATGACCATATGGTGGGTCCTTGTAGGAGGGGGACAGGGAGAGCCTAAGGATGAGGACGATGAGAATGACTCATCGGCGGTTGCTGTGGAGGTGGTGGAGAAGGAGTATGGGATGGAGGTGGCGGAGGAGAAGAAGAGTCAATAGTGGGGCCCGTATAAGAAGAGGGGATTGGAACTATGGAAGGTAACAGAGACGTGGAGATGAAGATCGGTGGTGAAGGCGTAAGAGTAGGTGGAGAGAGAGAGGACAGAGGAAACTGAAAGGAAAGGAAGATTCGTCAAACACAACATCCCAGGAGATGTAAATACGACCAGAAGGGACATGCAAACATTGATAACCTTTATACGAAGCTGAGAAAATTAAAAAGACACATTGATTGGACTAAAAACTAAACTTATGAGTTGGTATGGACGCAAATGAGGGTAGCAAGCACAACCAAAAATTCGTAAGGAAAGGTGGTCATGTGCTTTATGAAATAATTTCTGGTGGGAAGATAGATTATGGAAGACAGGGGTGGGCATTCTATTGATGAGAAATGAGGCGGTTTGGAAAGCATAAAGCCAGTAATGGAATGGAACATTTGACCGCGCTAGAAGAGTGAGGCCGATCTCAACATGGTGGCGGTGCTTTCTTTCTACGGTGCGATTTTAGGCACTAGTATGTGGACAGAATAAGTGATGAGCAATATCCTGAGAAGACAAGTAAGGTTTAAATTTGATAAACTCGCCACCACCGTTAGTTTGGAGTTCTTTAATGGAACGCCCAACAAATTTTTTCACATGAATTTTGAGCTCAAGAAAAATGGAGAAAATATCACTTTTATTAATTAAAGGATAAAACCAAACATACTTACTGTAGTGATTTACAAAGCTAATTTAATAGCGATGACCACTTACAGTGGACACAGGAGACGAACCCATAGATCAGAGTGAATAAGCTCTAAAGAGCAATAGCAATCGTGGAAGATGGCGAAAAAGAGAGAGGGTGACTTTTTCCTTACTGACAGGGGATGCAGAGAGGGATACCAGCATGGTCAATGAAGAAAGGAAGCCGATGTTGAGATAAAACACTTGAGACAACTCTGATGGAGGGATGACCTAGGTGCTCATGCCAGACGGAGGAAGATGCATACTGACTGAGAAGAGCCTGGGGAGAGGCGGTGAAGTTATGATTCCATGGAGAGAAGACATACAAGCCATCCTTAAGTTGTCCCTGCAGTAGAGTTTTCCGAGTGGAGAGATCCTTGACAAAATAAGAGTCAAGGTGGAGTTCAAGAAAGACTTTATTATCAGCAGTAAATTGACTAACAGACAGAAGATTTTTGGTGATATCAGGAACATGTAAAAGGCTTTTCAAGCCAAAAGAGGAAACATGAGAACACAATAAAGAAGCACCAGTAGATCAGATGACAAACCTGTCCCATTACCCATGCGAACTCTGTCGGGTCCTTGATATTCTGAGTAAATCGCCAGATTTGCCATGTTTGCCATGAGTGATGAGTGGCTCTGGAGTCAACATACCAGTTGGGATCGATTGGACTATTCCCATAAGAGTGGAGAAGAGCAGTTGGGCTAGCAAATCATTATTATGATTGTAGTATTGGTTAGCATAATGGCCAAAACGATTGCAGATCTGGCATTGAGGTCGGCGGACTGATGTGGTGGTGGGAAGGAACGTTCATGAACCACAAAAGAAAGAGAGATGAGGGTTGTGGAGTCTGGTGAAGCGATAGAACGGCCACGATAAATCTCCTGGCTAAGCATGAGGCTGATGAATTCTTCTGACAGCACAGGGTTGACTCATGTGTTGACGGAGGTGACAAACGAGTCATATTCGGGAGACAGACCACTAACTAAGGTAGAGAAGAGGTCAAAGTCGGCAACTGGATTAGCCATTGCCGTCAGGTTATCCACGATGGACTTGACAGACTGGATATACTCTGACATAGAAGAGGTGCCCATCTTGACGGTGTGCAGTTGGTATTTGAGTTGTTACACTCTAGCTCTGGAAGGTGACGCAAAGATTCGCTCCAGAGAGCACCACATATCACGAGATGTGGTGAGACCGATGACATGAGCAAGAACAGTCTCAGTGAGCGAGAAGATAAGCCAAAATAAAAGCTTCTGATCAAGCTTGATCCAGCGAGTGTATTCCGGATTGATAGTGGACAAAGCATCCTTCTTGGTAGAAGAAAGGAACCAGACCGGACATGGAGAGGTTCCGTCGACGAGGCCTTCCAGATCGTGGAGTTTGAGAAGAGGAAGGAACTGGGAACGCCACAGTAGATAGTTTCTCTTATCGAGTTTAACATTTAGAAAGTGAGTGATGGTGGAATTGAGAATAACCATGGATGCATGTGTTTGGATGGAGGTGAAGGAAGATGAAGAGGAAATACTCGACATGGTACATGAGTTGCTCTGATATCAAGATAAAGAAGAAGGAGAAGAGTACTTATTTGTGCAATGACAAGATACCACTAGTTATGAGTCTTGGTTGTATATATGTACACACATATTGGTCACATGTTTACACTGATTTAGGAAAAACAATAGGAAATACTGACTGAGAGAGAATGAAAAACACATGGTGCATGAATCTCATGTGTTCGTATAATCATTAAGAGATTTTAGGATCTGATCATGAGTCCCATATATTCCTATAATCATGGAGAGATTTTAGGATCTGATTGATTTCATGAGGGGTTCCTTTCACATGGATCACATGTTTCACATGAGTCACGTGTTGTCATTGATATCTCTAACAATAAACTCCCACATTCTCCTTAAGGAAAACAGAAAATTCTCTAAATATCTAAGAAAAAAACATTAGTATTGAGACACTATCTATGACTTCTCGCATCAAAATAAGAGATTCCGCCAACTATTTGTAAAATAAAATAAAGACATGTAAAATGAAGAAGAAGAAGTATCCATTCTCTGAAAAAAGAAGCAGCAACACTCTACTAACAATTCACAATACTTAGTGCATGACCCCTTTCCTTCAGCGTCTGCATGTACAGTGGTATGATCAGGAGGATTTCTAATTTTCGTTTGCTTTGTATGGATGTTTCCGTTAAAAAACTTTTGAAACACGAATGTTGTAACAAAATCGATATGCTCTGATACCAATTGTTGCATGTATAACCCGGGACACCATACATTATGATACCAATAGTTGAGAGATTCATAAATCCCCACCGATGACCTCAAGCACGCTATGAGATCGATTACTTCAAGCACACAAGATAAATATTAACCAATATAAGAAGAAGAAGAACACACAATTTAATGTGGTTCGGCCAAAACTTGACCTACGTCCATGAGGAGAGAACTTCAGAAAGCTATATTAATAAATTTGATAAAAAGAGATCTAACCTTATTCTTGATGACACAAGAGTATTTCACCTTCCCTTTGAATATACGCTTAGATTACAAGAGTATACCTTCTCTCTATGCACATTCACCTTATTCCTCTCTTTCTTAGATTTTTAGGATTTTTAGGGCCTTACATTGTTGTTGACCACAACTTTCTTCTGCTCATCTGCTCCACCTAAATCCTAAGTTACAACCCTTTATTTATAAGATTTTATAATAAAACTTCTATTTGAACTATGAGATGATCTTAGTCATTGGATACTTAAAGAATTTTGACCACTCCTATTAAGAGTTGATCTCCTTGATCTAGAAGGATTCTAAACCCTTTAATCTTGAAAAATAAAAATCTTCATTAAATAGAATCTGAATTTTATTCGAACTTCACTAGAAGAGGAAACTCGGGGGCACCTAAAAAGGAAACTGCACATACAGAGTCACCCTGATTAGTCGATTAATACTTTGACCTAGTCGACTAATCCCTTTCATTAGTCCACTAATAAAACTTATTAGTCGACTACTGTATTTTGTCTTTTTTGTATCTGTCTCTGTATATGTCCTAGTCAACTAGTACTTCTGATTAATTGACTAGTCGATTTTTTAGTCGACTAACTTTCTTTGATCTGCTTCTTTTCTTCTTTTCAAGTAATCATCTTCTTCTCCAACTAATTTGGATATTCTTGAACCATCATCTCCTTTTAAAAACAAAGCAAAATCCTAACAATCTCCACTTTGACTTGACTTTCAAGCCTTTGACAAAACACCTTGAGATTTTGAATTACTATCTTGATTCTTTCCTTAGTTGTAACCATTCTGTGAAGTTTCACTCTTTTCCCTTCTCCCTGGGGCCTTTGGTTATTTACCGCCATGACTTGAGCCATCTCAGGCCTTATCCGAATGCACCTTTTCTTTAATCGTCCTGTAACACTTAGACCCGTTGTAATTTTTCTTGAAGCCCTACCTCGAAGTGAGCTCCCTCCAAGCTTTTCATTGAAACTTCAACTTGACCTAGTTTCTTTCTCTTAACTTGCATTGCATCACCGCCACCAGCAAATTCCGCTTTGTGACGCTTCCCGGCCATGGGACCCTGCCAGTCTTAAGGCAATCCGCCTCTAATTCTGTCATGGTCTTACCAACTTTACACAAACACTGTCAAGAGCTTGTTGGCCATGATCTTCCACCGAACACTTGGTGATGGTCTACTTTTCATCGAGTTTTAACCTTAAGACTTTCCGTCTTCACTAACTGCCATTGTCTTATCGGGTGTTCCCGCCACACACTATCATGGTCTTCCTTCCATCAATCAGGGATGCCATCCACCATTGTATTGATATTTGTGATTGCGAAAAATTTAGAAGAGAAACTAAAGAAAAATTCTAAGTTACAGATTTTGTGGGTGTAATCCAGATCTATTGCCTTGTTATTGAAATCTTCAAACCTGATAGCTCCACTAATGCCTGCAATAATCTCACTGTGTCACGACTAGTTCATCATAACTTTGACCGTAATATCTGTTGATTCCTTTACCGAATTGTACAGAACCTGCATTAAACCTTAGAATCTCCTCGATCTGCACTACTATTGCAAATGTCAAAAACCATAGGGCGACACCTTGATCGTCTGAATCCGACTACGATTGCATGATCTACTTTCTGATCAATCTCGTCCATTGATCACCTTCATCACCCTCCGTTGCTTTTCCTTTGATTTGCTGCCACAACGAGCCTCCATGGGATGCCTTGTATGATGTCTCTGTGAGCTTGTTGAGCTCATCTTGTTATTCGCCATTGGTGATGATCCGATCATCACCTCCGCTTCTACCATGTTCAGATCTGAGCATCATTGAGCCTTGACGACTCTGCCTTGATCAATATACTCTAAAAGTCATCGATCTTTCCTTAGAACAACTCTGAACTTTCTCATTGTCTTCTTCATCTTGATGCCTTCGTCGAACTCCATCGACTCTACATCTTCTGCTTCATCTAGAGTATTCAATCTTGAACTAACATCATCAGCTCTGATACCATTATTTTAACGAAATTGATATGCTGTGATACCAATTGTTATATGCATAATCGGGATACCATACTTACTATGATACCAATAGTTGGGAGATTTAGAGATCCCCACCGACGACCTCAAACACGCCATGAGATCGACTACCTCGAGCATATAAGATTAATATTAAAAGATACAAGAAGAAAAACATACGTTTAACGTTATTCGACCCAAACTTGGCCTACGTCTAGGGGGAGGGAACTTGAGAGAGTTTTATTAATAAACTTGATACAAAGATATCTAACCTTCATCTTGATAACACAAAAGTATTCACTTTTCTCTTGAATTTACGCCATACTAAAAAAGTATACTTTCTCTCTATGCATTTTACCTTACTCCTCTCTTTCTTGTCTTTTTAGGGAGTTCTTGGATTTTTAGAGGCTTACATTGTTGTTGACCATAATTTTCTTTTGCTTCTCTGCCCCACTGCTCCACTTAAATTCTAAGTTACAAACCTTTATTTATAGAATTTTACAATACAACTCTTATTTGAACTATGAGATGATCTTGACAATTGGATGTTTGAAGAATCTTAATCAATCTTATTAGAAGTTAATCTCCTTGATTTAGAAGAATTCTAAACCTTTTAATCTTTAAAAAAAACCTTCATAAAATGAATCTGAATTCTATTCAAACTCTACGCGAGCGTCTGAAAAGGAAACTGCACATGCAGAACTGCCCTGATTAGTAGACTAAAGTTTTAGTGTAGTCGACTAATCTCTTCCATTAATCGACTAATAAAACTTATTAGTTAACTAATATATTTTCTCTCCTTTCTGTATCTGTCCTAGTCGACTGGTACTTCTGATTTGTCGACTAATAGTCTTGTTAGTCCACTAGTTTTCTTTGATCAGCTTCTTTTCTTCTTTCCAAGCAATCATCTTCTTTCTCAACTTATTTGGATTTTCTTAGATCATCATCTTCTTTGAAAAAATAAGACAAAATCTTAAAATGGGAGACTTTATAAGTTCACCGTTCATTCTCTGAAAAAAAAAAAAAAAGTGCATGACATCTGAAACTTAAACTTTTGAAGATGATGGGCCATGTTGGGAGAACAAATAATGGATGACTGAATCAAGGAAAGCCTGTTTCCAACCATGCCAGGAGATAAAAAAGCCTAAAGGCTACAGTTCTTCAGCTTCTGAGGGATTAGAGAGGGTCAAAAGCAGGACCTTTTGCCCTAGGGTCAATACCCTACAACTGTTAAGGGGCAGTTGCATCCTTGCATGCTATGAAGAAAATTTAATTTAAAAAAAGCAGGTGAGATATTTGACAATTAGTGATGTTTCCATCATCATCATGATTCATAAGTTTTTCAAAAAATCTGCCAACATTGTGCAAGTCTTTGCTGGGCATGTGGCCTCACATGCCATGATGCACACAAAGATCACACCTGCCTCTCCTGAATCATTAAGAAACCCACCACCACATTGTCCTCTCTCTCTCTCTCTCTCTCTCTCTCTCTCTCTCTCTCTGTGGCTCTGTGTTCCCAATGCAATCCTGTTTCAGACTGCTGGCTCTTGTGAAATCAGAGCTGGGGGAACTAGTTGATACTTGATAAGGCCTTGTCTGAATTGAGTTTACCAACTGAACTCAGGAAACGTTTTGTTCTGTGCTGCATACAATGGGCATAAGTACTCTTTGTTCACTTACATTCGAATTTGCCTGTAAGTGTTCTGTTC
Organism: Agave tequilana; assembly: GCA_038442645.1. Taxonomy (NCBI): domain Eukaryota; kingdom Viridiplantae; phylum Streptophyta; class Magnoliopsida; order Asparagales; family Asparagaceae; genus Agave; species Agave tequilana. Next base: position 157,048 of record JAVJIF010029857.1, on the reverse strand, counting down.
AGTTTAGCTATATCATAAATTTGTACCTGAATTTGTATTTTCTTTTAAAAAAAAAAATGAAATGAAATGTGCCCACATGTTTCATTAAGGTAAAATAGAAACAACACCATACAAAAATTGAATTTGTATTTTTCGTGTCTTGACTTGACAACATGATGAGTGAAATCGTGAAAAGAGATCATCAAAATTTTTGTAACAAGAACCCAACTTTACTAGCTCTAATCCCACAAAGAGACATCATCAAAAGTTTGAGATCAACTGAAAAAACAACCCATCAGTTTCTTATAAGACAAACAAGTTCTTATTTGAGTACTTGGGATTTGGGAAGCACAAAATTCATAGAAATCCTCATGCTTGAAGAATAGCAAAGCAATAGCTTCATTTATAGTGTACTAAAACTGAATCTAACAATACCTGTACACAAACTACACCCAGCAACAAGCCCAATACAAGCTATGCTGTTGCCTCACTTAGAAATCACTCACTGCCTCAGGATTAATTGAACTAAATCCTTCAACTGATCCGAGACTAGAAAAATATAATAATTAAGGGGCTACATTACATTAGTACTAAAAATTAAACAAGAGAAGAAGAAGAAACTAACTAACTAGTAGAGCAGAGCTCCATTGAGAGCCCAGAATCAAGCAGCTCCTCAATCATCTGCTCAATGTGATGCTCCTCCAAATAAGTCCACTGCATCTCTCTCTGCTCCACTCCCACCACTGGCTTCTTCTGGGCCTGGGCGTTGATCGGCACCGCGGGCTTTCGCGGGGCGTCTCATCCTTGACAACGGGCTGGTTGGATTGCAGGGAGATCATGTTGCATCTGTGGAGCTTCGCGGTGAGAGCCGGCGACAAGAACTTTGAGGAAGGGGAGACATGGGGGTTGCAGGGGAAATTGGTCCTCGCCCTCGGCCCACACATGAGCCTGGCCGCCTCGTCGTAGGCCATGGCCGCTGTCTCGGCGGTCTCGAATGTGCCGAGCCATATCCTTGTTTTTCTGAACATGGTGTCAGCGCCAGAGTAAGAAAACAGAACATGTTAGCAAAGCAGAGTAAGTAAAAACAGAGCAGATGTTGACATTTGAAATATAGGAGATAGTTTTTGTATGGTCAGGGGTTCAGCTTACAGGAGAGGGTGTCGGATCTCGGAGACCCAGGAGCCCCAGTGTCTTTGCCGGACTCCGCGATATCTCTGCTGAGGTCTGGCCATGGGAGTAGAAGGAAGGATGCTCTGTTTTCTCAGTGAGGGGGGAGCTCTGCTTCAAGGAGAGAGTGGTGGTCAGTGCAAGGAGAGTTTAAGAGAAGGGGGGAGATTAAGTAGTTTGTTCTAGCAGGGGTGTGGGGCCCATTTAAGCTTTCTATCATGCAATTTAGAGAGAGAGAGAGTGGGGTCCATCAAAGCTCTGGTCTCTCTCTCCTTGCTTTCATGACAACTTGTTAAAATGAATTGCTCTCATCTTTCCCTTAATTTGAGAGGTCACCCACATGACATGGGAAAGGGACTTACATTTGCTAAAAAGCTTTGTTTAATGCTTGATTGTGGGCTACTGGTAGAGATTGTGTGTGTGTGTGTGTGTGTGTGGGGTGGGTGGGTAGGTGGGTGGGTGGGGGGAGAGAGAGAGAGAGAGAGATGTTTGTTTGCATATGGAGAGATGATGGGTTTTCACCATGTTACAGGTTGGATTCAGCTTGTTGATGCTTGGAATAGATGGGTCTTTGTTCAACATAGGACTTATCAATCACTTTCAGCACAAATAATGTCTAAATTCGTTTTAACTTCTACAGTTCAAGTAGTCATTTACTCTTATCCCTTGAAGCTTGAGAATTGAAGGAGAATCAACTAATGTGTGTGGCTGTGCAGTTTACACCTTAACAGTAATTTAACACCATGAGTGAAATTTTTGAAGAGAAAAAAGAAAAGAAAACGAGAAAGAGGGAAAATGTGCTGCAGTGTACATAGGTTGGCACTGTAACAGCGACAATATGTGTAAAAGACGAATCTCATGTACATACTAAACTGGTCAATTTATTCATCCGCAATAAAATCAGAATAAATAATATATGTTTAACCACTGTCAGTGGGAAACCGATCGATCAATTAGGAGGGGGGAGAGAAGGAGGGAGAATAAAGAGGAGAGAGATGAGAGAGGAAGAAGAAAGAGGGAGTCGACGCTGTTCTCTCTCTCATGGATGAAGACGGGCAGAGGGAAGGACAAATGGACAAAGTTTCTAAATGAGTCACGGGAGATAAACTTTCCTTCGGTTGATTTTGATAACTCTTATACTGTCACTATCAATGAGAAGCCGACTTATCGGTCAGGAGAAAGAGGAGAAGAGAGAGGAAGAAGGAGGAGGTGGAGCTGAGAGAGGAAAGAAGGAGGGGGTTGATGATGCTCTCTCTCGCATGGATGAATACGGACGTACGGACGAACAAAGTTTCTATATGAGTCACGAGAGAAAACCTCTCTTCGGTCAGTTTTGATAATTACTAATTCCTTTTAAAGTCTTTGTATTGAGTTTCTAAGTTAAATGGTTGACTTAGGCTGGATGCACATAATCTAGCCAAAGGTTACAGCTGATAAGGGTAACATCAGCTTTTGAACTTAATTGGCTCAACTCAAATGGTTCAAGGATATTTGTTCCATCTGATCACTTCCCTTTTGAGTTTTGAACCTATTTGAGATGCATTAATCAATGTTTCAGGCAGTCAAATATGGTTCAAAGAATAGATCAAATCTTGGCCCACTTGCAAAAACTCATTGAACTGACATCCATACAACTATGTGTTGATCAATTAAGCATGATGTCTACTAATCAATTGAATCTCCTTTCATTCAGAAATTACCTGCAGGTGAAAAGAGAAAAATATCTAGGAGTGAGAAAGGGCTGGGGGCATCTCTTGACGTTCTCTAATGGGCAAGAGAGGCTTTTGTTGGCTTGGGGAGTTGGGGAGAGTGAAGGAGACAGCAACAGTATTAACATCTGATATGTGATGGTGATGATGTCGTCTTCTTTGTTACCATGCAGGGTTTGTTTGGATGCAAGGAAGTGGGCGGAAGTAAGGAACTGGGGAAGTATAATTGCTCATTTCCCTATCTATCCAAACACCGGAAAAGGAAAATAAGAAAACTTTTTTCCCTTTTTCATCTCTCTTTTACACAACCATTTCCTCACTTCCAAAGTGCTACAGTTAATTTTGTGGTCATGTAAATCTCATTTATAATAAGTTGTAGCATAAAACAGTTAATTTTTTGGTCATGTAAATCTCACTTGCATTCTAATTATAATCTATTTTTTATTTTTCTTAATTAATTTTATTTAATATTATTTTGCGGTCAACTTTGTGGTCAACTTTTCCACTTCCACTTTCCATTACCATCCAAACACCGGAAAAGACAAAACATTTTCCAAACCACACTTCCCAACACCATCCAAACACCAGAAAACTTACTACTCAATTCCCTTTTCCTAAAGGAAATAAATCTTACTTCCTACTTCCTCACTTCACACCAATTCCTTAAATCCAAACAGGCCCGCAATGAATCCTGCACTTAAAATAAGCACTGGTTGCTGCTGCTGTTGTAAGTAGTGAGACTTGTTATGTGATCACTTTGCTGCAGTTTGGAACTAAATTGGAAGCCTGTGAGGAGTGAAGTCTGGAGAAGCAAGCTCATGTCATGCTGAGGGAAACCTTGAGCAAATACCAGAGTGTTGGGCCGGAGTGCCGGATCCGAGTGAGGGGTTTTCTCCGTCAGAGCATATGAAGGGATGCGCAAATGCCGGCGAGTTGTGTTAGGACCGATGAGCCTAGGGATGTTCGGCAAAATTCTAAATTCCGGGGCATGGGTCGGTAAGTTACTGGGGGTGACCGACCGTGGAGGGTTGTTTTTCGAGTGGGGTTGTCTGACCGAAAGTGTCTGGATTGTATGCCGTAGCTACGGTGAAGGGGATTAGCGTAGCTGTGGTGATGAGGGTTTCAGTGAAGACATGTGAGGAGAGAAGCTGTAGAGGACGAGTTAACGTGAGAAACTCCGATAGCGTGTCGATGGTCTTTTCATTTTTCTTTTGCTAGGAGAAAAATATGTGTGAGAGACATGTTTATTTTCTTGTTACTTGAGTATGTTTCGTTAAACATTTATTAATGAAACACTGAGGGGATTTTTAACCTCGCGGTTTTATAAAAAAAAAAAATGCCGCAGTTGTTGCGCGCGATGCAACAACAGCGAGGAACCTAATAGATGTAACAGAGAAGTACCAAGAATAATAAGAATAAAAAACAAGAGAGAAAGTAAACACAATATTTAACGAGATTCGAAAATTTGCATACGTCCTTGGGGTAAGGGGGGAGTGATTTTATTGATTCAACAACCAATACAATCTGTACCTTGCATATAATTCAAGGGTGCTCTGCCCCTTTATTTATAACCAAAGAGACCCAGGAATTTAGAAAACCCAATTAGATTCGTCTTCAATTCAGAAACAAATCCGAATCCAGAAAGAAGAGACAGATCCGCGCCCAGATACGTCTGTCGATCGACCGGGCGCACAACCGACCCAAGCACCCGGTCAACCGGTTGGTCGACCGTGTTCAACTGAGAGTCTCATCATGTCAGTCGGTCGACCGTTCTCCTGCTACGGTCGACCGAGTCGATCGAGCGGTCGACCGAGCTATCATGTGCACGTTTGTGCACACCGGTCAACTGGGCGGTCGACCGGCTCCTACTTTGTGCATACCGATCGACCGGGCGGTCGACCGGCTCTGCTGCTAGTCTGATATAAACTCCGCCTCCATTCTCGCGTCGTTCTCGTTCCTTTTAACTTCCGATCTTCTCCATACAATTCTTCTCTCTCTATAATTCTCCACTTCGGTAAAGATTTTTCAAATCTGAGCCGATCTCATCATAGTACATGTCGACTCGAAAGTGGCTGCACCAATGTGGCTGCCTACGTACCCTGCCCAAGGGATCAAGCCATCTGTAATTCATCCAAATGAGCTCCAATGAGCTCAAGCAACTCTTTACAATGTGTAAACTTTACTCCTGACACCATCATAGTAAGCATATCTAGGGATTCTCCTTTGTGTAAATTTTTAGTAATTCAATATCACCTTCATCAAGAATCTTGTGAATAAAATAGAATCTGACATCTATGTGCTTCATCCTTACATAATACACCTGATTCTTCACCAAATAGATAGTACTCATGCTATCACAATTGATCTTCAACAGATCCTGTTTAATCTTCAAGTCATCGAACAACCCTTGAAGCCATATTATCTCCTTCATAGCCTCCGTCATGGCCATGTATTCGGCCTCTGTAGTAGACAATGTAACGGTAGACTGTAGAATAGAGTATCAACTCACGGGAGCTTGAGACTGTGTAATCACATACCCCATTGTAGACCGGCGTTTGTCAAGGTCTCTAGCATAATCGGAGTCAATATATTTGTTACACTCATGCTTACCTATGGAATTCTTCTCGAATACCAATCCAATATCTATGGTACCTTTAATGTACCGTAGAACCCACTTTACTGCCTCCCAATGATCCTTTCCAGGATCATGCATGTATCTGCTAATCATTGAGACAGCTTGTGACAAGTCTGGTCATGTATATATCATGCATACATTAAATTACCAACTGCGCTGGCATATATATGTATATGTATATATACATATATATGTTGTAACAAATCGACGCTATGATACCAATGTTATTCTCTGGAATGACTTTTGTGGAACTTGACAGTAAGATGATACTTGCAAAAAGAAAACTATTCTTAAGCAAACTAATATTACTTAGTCAAAAGAGTAATAAGAAATAACACGAAAAGTTAACAGGGTTCGATCTAGACTTGACCTACGTTCATAGGGAGAGAACTTGAGAGAGATTTATTAATAAACTTGTTAAAAAAAAGATCTAACCTTCATCTTGATCTCACAAGAGTATTCACCTTCTCCTTAAATCTAAACTTATATTACAAGAGTATACCTTTTCTTTATGCACTTTCACCTTACTCCTCTCTTTCTTGGCTTCTTCTAATCTCTTTTACTTTAGATTGATTTAAAATGGTGGGTTACAACCTTTATTTATAGATTTTACAATATAACACTTATTTGGACAATGTGACGCAGGAAGCAAAGAAAACGAACGATGCCAACTAGATCTCGTTCTAGCACCCACGAACCCTGAAGACTTTCAGGTAGGAATTATGCTCGAATCCACGAACACAACACTCGAATTCACAAGCGATTTACTCTAATCCATGAGCAAGAGATAAAACTAGAATTTACTTGTAATTTGAATGAAAACTCAAAGCTTATTAATCAAAATTCGATAATAAAAATAAAGAGTACAAGAGGCCTATTTATAGGCTTACAATAAATTCTATTCTATTTATGAAAACTAAATTCAAAATAAATAAAAGAAAGTTCAAAATAAAGAAAGTATAAAATCTATAGGAATTCAAAATTTCAACTTTAACAGAATTCTAAGCAAACTCAGATATTCTATTACGTAATAGGGTTGTCGACAGCTGAAGAATATTGTTGACATTTAAGAAGAAAACTTGCGAACCCTTCCTTTCGGTAAAAGCCTGTCGACAGTCTAAAGAAGGTTATCGACAGATCAAGTTATTTTGGTCTGCTATTGTCTTACCTTTTTTTGGTCTCCTGCATCAGTCCCTCCCTCTTCAAACTTACCCTCGAGTTCCTATCACTTTGATTGCGCCGAGATATGGGTGAAGATACCATTTTTTTATAGATCTTATAGCTGGTGGAATTGATCTCAAGATAATTCTTTTGCTTTCCCAAGTGAACCACATATATATTCTCTCTTCCTTGTGGGTAGCGTCAACATCATATTGTCATGGTCTTCTCAAAAGAGTATGGCATTTATCCATGTAGATAACATCAAGTGCAACAGAATTTTGTTAGAACTTTCTAATAAAAATAGGAACATAACATAGATATGTTACCTTGATGCATGGGCCTTTCTTGATCCACCCAATATCATAGGGATGATGATGTGGCTTTATCTCTAACTTCAAGTGATCCAAAAGTGCTCTAAATATAATGTTCTCATAGCTTCCATTATCAATGATAAGATTGCAGACCTTATCCTTAACCGAACACCTTGAATAGAAGATTTGATGTTTCTGCGTGGTGTCGGGGATCTTCTGGTTGCAAAGCACTTTCTGAATAACATAAGAGATGGGATAGCCATGTTCTTCGACGAAACTAGAATCCTCTGGCTCTATCTCTATTAGCATATCGTCTTCTTCTTCATAGCGGGCCATATTGACTTGTCTTCTCTTCGAGCACTCATTGGACTTGTGTCCAGGTTCGTCATACATGTAACACTTGACAATTCTGGGCTTTGAGTAAGTATTGTCTTTGCTTTTGGAGGCTGCGGGGGTTGTTACTGGTATCAACGTAGAAGCCTTGATCGTCGATTGTACTGGTGGTTGATCAGCCATGGAGGAGCTCGGCTGAACTCTGTCGCCTTTTGCGGGCTCTCGATTGATAGGTAGGGCTCTACTTTGTAGCCTCTCTATCTTCATGGCCTTGTTATGGGCCTTATCAATGTTATGGACCTTATCAATGGAAACACGTTGTGGAAGGTTACACGCTCTTGGATGATATACCTTAACTCGTTGACGGTTTGTTGCTCTTCCATCATTGATAGTTCGCACCGCGATGTACGACAGTAGAACTCCTCTGTGTACGCTGTAATAGTTCTTGTGCCTTATCTGCATTGCTCAAATTGGTTATGAAGAATCGTTGGTAAATGAGTGAAAGGAATCTACTTTGTAGGAGTTACTTTATGCGCCTCCATGTCATCACGGGTGGCTTGCCCTGCAGCCTCCTTGTGATTTGTAACTGGTCTCACCATGTAGTTGCTCCTTCTTTGAGCTTGTACGTTACGAACTTGGCATACTTTTTCTTGGGTATGTAAGCCATATCAAAGAACTTTTCAACTTCATAGACCTAATCCAAGATGGATTCAATGTCCAGGTTCCTACTAAAGGAAGAAATCTCAATTTTCTTCCGGTACTCATTTGATCTTGGTTCTCTTTTCTCCTATCCGGATTAGGAAAAAGAAATCCTCTTTTCCTTTTGGGATTTGGATTGGCTATTCGCCGTGGGCCTCCCCAAAGGCCATTCTTCCATCATAAGCCTCATTTTTGGAGTCTTCTTTTGGATAAAAGGGATTGTGAAACTCCTCCTCGTCGGAAAGATCTTCGTACGGAAGATTCCACAGAGGACGTCTTGTGATGGTTGTTATAATGTTGTCATGGTGGTCGTGTTGGAGGAGAGAGTACAGTAGAGGAGGTGAATTCATGCCAGGTGCTGTTGAAGATTGCCAAGGAGTCTACGACGAAAGGCAAGGAACAGCGGGCAGGAAAAAGCAGCAGCAGCAGAAAAAGACAGAGGTCGGTCGACCGGTCCGGTCGACCGATGTGCACAACGTGCACAGGATTTGAGCGGTCGACCGGCCGGTCGATCGCAACACTCTGTCTGCAGAAGACAGAGCTCTCGGGTTGTTTCGGTCGACCGGACCGGTCGACCGGAGAGGCTTTCTGCAGGAACCCAACTCTCGGGTTGTTTCGGTCGACCGGACCGGTCGACCGTAAGAGGGAGTCGGTCGACCGGACCGGTCGACCGACAGTCGGGTCTAGGCTGAAAACTGCTGTTTTGGGAAGTTATGTATTTAAGCCCTAATTGTAATTTCTAGGGTTGTGTGCCTAGAGAAAAATAAGCTGCGGACTCTCTTGTGTTCATAGAGATCCAGAGCTATTGTAATCATCTTCCTAATTGAAACTCTCTCCGTAGATTGCCCCGAGGACGTAGGCATTCAGGTCGAACCTCGTTAAATCGTGTATTTTGTGATTGTGCGTTCTTCTCTTGTGATTTCTGTGATTTTGGGTGTTCTTTGTGGTTGTGGAGATAGTGTGATTCTCTGTTGGTTGTTGTCGGTGCGCACAACAAGTGGTATCAGAGCTTCAGGCTACGCTTGGGATTCTGAGGATTCGAAGGGCTCCAGATCTGATCAGGTGGAGATCGTGTGTCGATCTCAGGTCAGAGGTATTGGTGTTCGAGGAGATCGTGTGTCGATCTCAGGAGGACGCAAGGAGGGCTTGTTGAATCAGTGTTTGGAGTAGATCCGGTGAGAAACTCGATCTAGGGTTTCAAGAGGCAGGTAAAAATCTCATTTTTATCTGAGTAGAGATCTATCTTCAATTTGGTTATTCTTCCGCATAAATAGAGAATCAAAGGTAGATCTCAATGGCAGAAGAAACTACTTCCGTTAAAACAATGAATCACTCAAGGATTGAAGTTGTTAAGTTCAATGGAACTAATAATTTTGGGATGTGGAGGTGTGAGGTTATGGATGTATTGAATGCACAGAACCTCGAGGACACGCTCCTATTAGAGAAGAAGAAGACCACTACCACTGATGAAGAGTGGGCGAAGATGAACAGGTCGGCATGTGGGTTGATACGTTCATGCTTGTCACAAGACATCAAATATCTTGTACAACATGAGACGTCAGCTAAGAAACTGTGGAATACTCTTGAGAAGAAGTACCTGACAAAGAGTGTGGAGTCTAGGTTGCAGCTGAAGAGTAAACTGTATCAGTTCAGGATGCAGAAGGGAAGCACAATAAACGAGCACATCAACCGATATACAAAGCTTCTTACAGACTTGCTGAATGTGGATGTCACTGTAAGTGAGGAAGACAAGTCAGTCATTCTCCTGAACTCACTCCCACCGGAGGAGTATGAGACATTCACTATGACATTCATAAATGGAAGGCAAACCTTAGTTTATGATGAAATATCGTCTGCACTGATGAGTTATGAGACAAGGAAGAATGAGAGACATTCTGGTCAGTCAAGTTCATCAGCGGAGGCTTTGGAAGTAAGAGGCAGGAGTTCATCAAGGAAAGGCAAGGAGGTGAGAGGAAGATCAAAGTCTAGGTCGGGCTTCAGGGATCTTAAGAAAAACCAGTGCATGTACTGCAAAGAGATTGGGCACTGGAAGGTTGACTGTCCAAAGTACAAGGGGAGAAGAAGGAATCAAAGTCTGAGGCAAATCTGGTAAGAGTGACAAAGGCTACAAGCGGTAAATCACAGGCAGATGGAGCAGATTCAGATTCTTCAGTGTTCTCTTTTTCAGTGACTACTCCTGTTGTAGGTTACTCGGGGGATAATGAGTGGATCCTAGACACAGGTGCTACATATCATGTATGCCCTAATCGAGATTGGTTTACCAGTCTTGAGAAGTTGGAGGGGTGTTCGGTCGTCATGGGCGATGATCATCCGTGCATCATGGAGGGTGTTGGCACTATTCCGATCAGGATGTTTGACGGGATGGTGAGGGAGCTGAAAGAAATAAGATATGTACCTCAGCTGAAGAGGAACTTAATCTCAGTAGGAGCTTTGGAATCATTGGGCCTAGGAGTGACTATTAAGGAGGGAGTCCTTAAAATGACAAAGGGTTCGATGGTGGTGTTGAAGGCTGATCGCCGGAGTAACCTGCATTACTTGAGGGGTAGTACAGTGACAGGACAGGTGGCAGCTTCTACCAGTCAGAAGGAAGATCTAACCCGGCTATGGCACATGAGGCTGGGACATGCAGGGGAGAAATCGATGCAAGCTCTTGTGAGGAAAGGGCTGCTGAAGGGTGCAGAGACCTGCAAGTTGGATCTATGTGAACATTGCATCATCGGCAAGAAGACGAAGGTGAAGTTTGGCACAGCTTCACACTGCACCGAAGGTATTCTTGACTATGTTCACACGGATGTATGGGGACCTTCCAAGACTGCATCAATTGGAGGTAACCACTATTTTGTGTCGTTCATTGATGACTATTCTAGGCGATGTTGGGTGTACACCATGCGACACAAAAGTGAAGTCCTAGAAGTATTTGTGAAGTGGAAAGCTAATCAGGAGAGAAGCACGGGAAGGAAGGTCAAGGTCCTCCGTTCTGACAACGGAGGAGAGTACAAATCAGATCCTTTCCTACAGCTATGTCTAGATGAGGGCATAGAGAGACACTTCACAGTAAGGGAAACTCCGCAACAGAATGGGGTGGCTGAAAGAATGAACCAGACTTTACTAGAGAAGGTTCGGTGCATGTTGTCAAATGCAGGATTGCCAAAGAAGTTTTGGGCTGAAGCTTTGGGATATGCATGCCATCTTGTGAACAGGTTACCGTCGTCTGCAATAGGGGGGAAGACTCCTCTTGAAGCTTGGTCAGGAAAAGCTGCTATGGACTATGATTTGTTACGGGTCTTCGGATGTCCAGCCTACTACCATGTCAAAGAAGACAAGTTGGATCCAAGAGCAAAGAAAGGGGTGTTCGTTGGCTTCAAGCGAGGAACTAAGGGGTTCAAGATTTGGGATCAACAGGACAACAAGTTCATACTCAGCAGGGATGTCACATTTGATGAGGCTTCGTTGATGAAGCCTACGGTCTCTCAGCAAGTGGAGACCAACAAGACCAAGGAGCTATTGCAGCAGGTGGAGAGTGATGCAAATCCACCATGTCTAGAGGATTCAGTGTCAGTGAGGATCATTCCTGAGGTGACACAGGGAGGTGATCAAGTTGCAGAAGAAGATGCTGAAGTTGTTGAAGAGGATCAGGAGCAGGTCATGGGTACTGTTCCAGATCCTACTGCAGTTGAAAGACCACGGAGGAATACTAGGAGACCAGGCTGGCTCACCACCGATATGGTTGTTTCATATGCACTTCCAGTTGTTCAAGAGGCTATTCCATCTACCTTCAGAGAAGCTGAGATCAGTTCAGAAGCAGATATGTGGAAGGAGGCCATGAATGAAGAGATGCAATCTCTTTATAAGAATAACACATGGGAACTTACTAAGTTGCCCAAGGGAAGAAGGCCATAGGGTGCAAGTGGGTATTTGCTAAGAAGTAAGGATCTCTTTAAGAAGATACAGTGCGCTACAAGGCAAGGTTGGTGGCTAAGGGCTACGCTCAGAGAGAAGGAATCGACTACAACGAGGTGTTCTCCCCAGTAGTTAAACACTCGTCTATTCGGATTCTATTGGCCTTGGTGGCGCAGAATGAGTTGGATCTTGACCAACTTGATGTGAAGACCGCCTTTCTCCACGGCGATCTTGAGGAGGAGATCTATATGACACAGCCCACAGGTTACAAAGCTGCAGGGAAGGAAGAGTTGGTATGCAAGCTGAAGAAATCGCTGTACGGTTTGAAGCAGTCTCCTAGACAGTGGTACAAGCGATTTGACAGCTTCATCAGGAAGAAGAAGTACACAAGAAGCCATTTCGATCCATGTGTGTACTACAACAAACTACCATCAGGTGAATATATCTGTCTACTTCTTTATGTAGATGATATGTTGATTGCTTCTAGGTCAAGATCTGCTATTGATTTTCTGAAGAAGATGTTGTCGTCAGAGTTTGAGATGAAGGACCTGGGGGAAGTAAGGAAAGTATTGGGCATGGAGATCACAAGAGACAGAAAAGCTGGCAGAATAAGTTTGACTCAGAAGGGCTATCTGGAGAAGGTACTGCAGAGGTTTAATATCGGGAAAGATACTAAGACTGTTAGTACACCAATGGCGCCACACTTCAAATTGTCAGCGAAGATGTCTCCAAAGAGTGTTCAAGAGCGTGAACATATGTCTCATGTTCCATATGTCAATGCGATGGGTAGCTTGATGTATGCAATGGTGTGTACGAGGCCAGATATTTCACAGGCAGTCTCCATGGTGAGTAGATACATGCATGATCCTGGATAGGGTCATTGGGAGCTGTGAAATGGATTCTGAGGTACATCAAGGGAACTGTTGATGTAGGCCTAGTGTTCGAGAAGGACGACACCGGAAAGCAAGAGTGCATAGGGTATGTGGATTCAGACTATGCAGGTGACCTTGACAAACGCCGGTCGACGACGGGATATGTCTTCACATTCTCGCAGGCACCGGTGAGTTGGCGCTCCACACTTCAGTCTACCGTCGCTTTGTCGACCACAGAGGCTGAATATATGGCTATGACAGAGGCCATGAAGGAGGCAATTTGGCTTCAGGGGTTACTCGATGACTTGGGAGTGGAACAGGAGATCTTGAAGATAAACTGTGACAGCATGAGTGCCATTTATTTGGCAAGGAACCAAGTCTACCATGCAAGGACGAAGCACATCGATGTCAGGTATCACTTTGTTCGGGAGATTCTGGAAGAAGGTGACATTGACTTGTTGAAGATTCACACTTCGGAGAATCCGGCCGATATGCTTACAAAGGTGGTGTCGGGAGTAAAGTTTGCTCACTGCAAAGACTTGCTCCAGATCCTTCAGGTGAATTGAGCTTACTGAAGCTCATGAAGATGAACTACGGATGGCTTGATCCCTTGGGCAAGGGGTACGTAGGCAACCAGATTGGTGCAGCCGCTGTCGAGTCGATGTTCGGCTCAGATTTGGAAATCTTCACCGAGGTGGAGAATTGTTGGAGGAGAGAGTACAGTAGAGGAGGTGAATTCATGCCAGGTGCTGTTGAAGATTGCCAAGGAGTCTACGACGAAAGGCAAAGGAACAGCGGGTAGGAAAAAGCAGCAGCAGCAGAAAAAGACAGAGGTCGGTCGACCGGTCCGGTCGACCGACGTGCACAACGTGCACAGGATTTGAGCGGTCGACCGGCCGGTCGACCGCAACACTCTGTCTGCAGAAGACAGAGCTCTCGGGTTGTTTCGGTCGACCGGACCGGTCGACCGGAGAGGCTTTCTGCAGGAACCCAACTCTCGGGTTGTTTCGGTCAACCGGACCGGTCGACCGTAAGAGGGAGTCGGTCGACCGGACCGGTCGACCGACAGTCGGGTCTAGGCTGAAAACTGCTGTTTCGGGAAGTTATGTATTTAAGCCCTAATTGTAATTTCTAGGGTTGTGTGCCTAGAGAAAAATAAGCTGCGGACTCTCTTGTGTTCATAGAGATCCAGAGCTATTGTAATCATCTTCCTAATTGAAACTCTCTCCGTAGATTGCCCCGAGGACGTAGGCATTCAGGCCGAACCTCGTTAAATCGTGTGCTTTGTGATTGTGCGTTCTTCTCTTGTGATTTCTGTGATTTTGGGTGTTCTTTGTGGTTGTGGAGATAGTGTGATTCTCTGTTGGTTGTTGTCGGTGCGCACAACAGGTCGTTGGAGAGAAAGTTGTTGTCATGGAGGTTGTGGATGAGGGTTACCTGATGAAGGTAGAGGTGGTAGAAGATTGATTGATGAACACCCATGTTTACTTCGGTTTGTACTATCGGTAAGACTGCGATCATCAATCGTGAGAGATATCCTTTCAATGACTTGAGACATACGATCCAAGGATGACTTGATGTTGTTGATATCTCCTTCAACAGTGCCTACTCTGGTGGAGAGGCTTGGTGGTTTATCGTTGTCTTCGGTCATCATCAAAAAATTTGCTGAAGCTCTATTGACGCAGAAAGCGGGAAAGACGAACGATGCCGGCTAGATCTCGTTTTAGTGTCTACGGACCCCGACGACTTTCAAGTAGGAATTATGCTCGAATTTACGAACACGATGCTCCAATCCACGAGCGATTTACTCGAATTCACGAGCGATTTGAAAGAAACTAAAAGTTTATTAATTAAAATTCGTTAATAAAAATAAAAAAATACAAGAGGCCTATTTATAAGCTTACAATAAATCTTATTCTATTTATGAAAACTAAATTCAAAATAAAAAAAGAAAATTCAAAATAAAGAAAGTGTAAAATCTATCGAAATCCAAATTTAGAACCCAAAACAGAATCCTTAACAAACTCAGATACTCTTAATAGGGTTGTCGGCAGCTGAAGGGTGTTGTCGACCGCTAAAGGGTGTAGTCGACAGACCCTTACTTTCAGTAAAAAACCTGTAGACAGTTCAAAAGAAGGCTATCAACAGGTTAAGTTATTTTGGCTTGTTGTTTGTCTTGTCTCATTTTTGGTCTTTTACATCATTATGAGATGATCTTGGTCATTTGATACTTGAAGAATCTTGATTAATAATATTTGAAGTTGATTTTTTTGATTTAGAAGAATTCTAAATTCTTCAATCTTTAAAAACAAACCTTCATTGAATAGAATCTGAATCTTATTCGTACTCTTTCAGGAAAAAAAACTCGTAAGCGCCTGAAAAGAAAACTGTTCCACCTTCGTTTACTTCTACTTCAAGCCATTATATTTTTCAACTTAATTGGATTTTTTTGAACCATAGTCTATTTTTTAATACAAGGCAAGATCCTAACAATATACACACATAGTGGCAGAGCCAGGATTTCAAAGACGGGGGCACAAATTATCCTCTTCTCCAGAATCATGCTCAGGTTCTGGTTCGCCGTTCTCATCAGCATTTGATTAAACAGGTAAGGGCTCCGCCAAGCCATGCAGGTATAGCAATGAGATGATGAAAAAATTCAAGTGTGGAGATGATGATGAGAAGCTCCACCATTCGGGCATAACTCCACCACTTGCCTCTCATTCTCATATAGGGAGGAGGGGAGATGGGGGCACTAATTAAGTATTGTTGGCACTTTTTGGGCGGGGCCGAGAGGGCACATGCCCCCTTCCCTCGATTTCGCGCGCATATAAATATATATGTAGGTGCACGCGCGCGCGCGTTGTGTATATATATATCCCCGAAGTTAGTAGAGCTGCAAATTGTTAGGTTTGCTTCCCGATGGCCACTGGTTCGAAACCTTTGGTGGACATACCCCAAAGCCAATTATGCTCTGATTTATCTTGTCCTGCGATAGGAATCTCCCGGGGGCTGGGGCTGCACGACCCAAGGATTAGTCTGATGAATCCCCCAGTGATAGCACTAGCATTCCATAGGGGGCCACCGGGATACCTGACGGATTTCAATATATATATAGAAGAATATGTAAATCAGATAACACAGCAGACAACTCCGTCTAATATCGCACTCAAAAATTATATCTCCCCAATTTTTTTCCATGATCTGACCACACATTATCATCTTCATATTCTAAGAAGTATGTATATATAAAATTAATTGAATTGGAGTTCGTTTACTCATTAATTTAATTGTTCCATTTTATTCTACTGTTAAAAAACCATTAATCTTTGAACAATAAGAAAATAGAGTAAACAAACTTCAAATCAGATAATTTTTCACATATTTATATCTTAAAATATGAAGATGATAATGTGTGGTGGGATCTTAAAAATTCAATTGAAAAATTTGAGTTTTGAGTACGACATAGGATAAACTTGCCTCCTGGCCAGTTGATTCTCATTTTTCTCATATATGTATATATGTATGTGTGTGTGTACATACATACATATTCCGGAAGGATTCGAGGCCGAATCATTCCCACTCAAATACAATTCTACGACATCTGAATGCAAGGTCCACTCCGTTGAAGTTGCTATATATTATTTCAAGTAACTAAAAAATTAAAAATCATGTATTTTGAATACTTTTCGCTCATCCATCAAGTAAGCGCAAAATGGACGGCCGAAATAGTGAGTTGGTTAGTTTAGCGTTATAGAATATTTGAAATCTAATAAAAATTGGTATATGAGGGTTTTAAAGTGTTTAGATTACGGCGAAATAGTCGGATCGATAATTTGTATGTCTAAAGACGTAGACATAAGCAATATGCTATTTTCGGCCGTCCATTTGTGCCTACTTGATGGATGGGTAAAAAGTATTCAAAATATATGATTTTTAATTTTTAATTACTTAAAATAATGTATATTAACTTCAACGGACTGGATGTTGCATTCAAATATCGTAAGGTTGTACTTGAGAGGGAAAGATTCAGCCTCGACTCTTTCAGGAACTACACAAGTCTATATTTATATATTCTTCACGGGTTCATATGCAAGCACATGAAATATATATATATATATATATATATATATATATATATATATATATATATATAAAGAAAGGAGAGCCACTGAACCCTGCTGCTATTTCTGACCCATCCTCCTCCATTCAGTGCACAATCACTGGTGAACAAAAAAACATTTGGCAGCATAACATGAGACAATGTTCTCTTTCTATGTACACTTGCATTAATATCACCCTTCCACATGGGAATGATAAAATATGAGCCCTTGGAGGCTTGTAACTCACTCATGTCCATGTATGGTTGTTGTTCTCGAGTGGGGGCCCCACACACATGTTATGTCCATGCCTTCCCAACGTGGAAGATGACACTTGGCCATGCTGCCAACCCCAACCATCCATCTTCTTGTAGGGTTTGATGCCATGAGCCCAGGGTGAACCCTAAGGGATGCAAGAACATTGGTTAGCTAGAGGGTGGAGACAAACATCTGCAAATAATCTGCTTTGAATCTGATTCTGTATTTGTTTCCCTCAGAAATACAAAAAAACATGATAATGATAAATCATTTAAAATATTTAGACACGTAGTTTTTGAATATACTTGAATATGTCCGAGATTACATGATGTGATGTTTTGATCATGCATGTCGACCAACTTTATATGCAAGTGAGACGCTCGTGATTTTAAACACAATTTGTGTTTATTTTTTGAGTTAAAAGGTGAGCAAATGTCCTTCGCTAATAAGATTTTAATGAAACAAAAGACAAGAATATGAAAAAAACAAACGAGAAAAACACATGCAAGCTTACCTTGCATCAAGAAACAAAAAAAAAATCAAGATAACAAAAGTTAGAAATGTCTGAAAAATGGCACCTAATCTCATAATATATAGTTTAGTGTAAATGCTTAATGTAGGAAAACTTGAAGATATTATTCTTCAATTTACCTCTTTTTGACCAACCACCCTATGACCAGAAATCTACCAACATATCCAGGAGAGCAGAATCAATTGGCAAAATTTGTAACCATTAGAAAATTGCCTAACTTGATCTGAGTTGACATAAGTTCAGAGAACCAACAAAAGCTATGTAGTTAGGCCCCAATGGAAAATGTGAGGAACAAAAATGCCAATGACATGCAATTGGATCCTCTCCCAACCAATGCTCATCTTGATAAATGGCTAGGTTAGGCTTGGCATCCTAAACACAGAAATTACAAGTCAAAACATAGCTTTTGTTTCCACTAATGGGCTATCTCAAAAGCTTAGCTTGTGCTTCAAAGCTTCACTTTTTGTATAGGATTTTTCTCGTATTCACCCTGAAATCTCTCATAATGCTACGTTAACACTAAAATCTTACTATTTCAAATCCGTAAATTATTTTATCTTTCTATATCAAAGATGGGAAATATAGTCAACTCGAACAGAAGCAAAATACATGAAAATCAAACAAACATTTTTTAAAAAAATCACAACCACCTTTTGTTTACTAATCTGTTTATCAGTTTACCTTTTATAACACTCTGATATGAATTAAAAAAATACTTTTTCTACAGTATATTCTGATGATTTGAGGTGTCGGTTTAAAAATATGAAAAAAAATCAAGTATTAATATGAGAATTATATTAAAAAATGGATGAGAATCTAGGGGCAAATCCTACCCATAATTGGGATGAGTATTGTCCATCACCATCAACATCAACATCAGTGATGTCCAAGGAGCACATGAAGGCTTTGAGGCCAGACAAAAAGTCTGGTCACCTTCGTGCCAATGCAATTGCAAGTGCATGTGACCCCTCGAGGGTTTGGTGGGGGGAGACAAAGGGGTATTTGGCTTCCAATTCAGTTCAATGGATTCGCCCACCCTCTCTCTCTCTCTCTCTCTCTCTCTCTCTCATGAACGCGGAGTTTTGGAACACGACTTCTCAAAGTGTTCATTGCTAAAAAAAAATTCATGTGCAAAGAATTTGATCAACTGTAGATAGGACTAGAAACTTAAAGTAAAAGAAATTTCAATATACTATTCATAAAGTAATTTTATCAATATATACAGAAGTGGAGAATGAAATAATGAAAGTACACATGTATACATACAATGTATCACATGTCTATACACATGTCTAAATATAATGTATCACATGTCTGTAAACACCCCCTCAAACTCACGGTGGATCAAACACCGAGAGTTTGAAAATACGCTCGTCGATCGTCTCTCGTCGACGCGGGAACGGTGAAGTCATCGCTGAAGAGATCTTGGAGGAGGAAACCTCTGTGTTCGAAAGGGAGGGCCCAAGGCAGCTTTGAAGCCAAGGGCCGAGGGCAACGCTGGAGTAAGATGTCGTCAAGGTCGATAATAGCAGAAGATGAAGAGATGACCCGACGCTAGGCACAGCTACATGAGCACGACCCAGCACAGGCTCATTGATAGCGTAGAACGACGATCAGCAGAGGATTTTAAGAGGCTCTGATACCATGATAATTGGAGGAGAAGAAATTTCAGTATATTATTCATAAAACAATTATATCAATATATATAGAAGTGGAAAATGAAATAAGGAAAGTATACATGTCTAGATACAATGTAACACATGTTTATACACATGTGTAGGTATAATGTATCACATGTCCGTTAATAAGGACTATGAATGGTACCCAAAGATTTGATAGCCTGATTAGATCATTTAGACATTTATCGGGTTCAGAGTTAAAAGTTAAATAATAAAATCTTATCAAGTTTGATTCAGATATGATTTTTTTCGAACCCTAAACCGTATAAGAAATCCGAAAATAGCTAAACGCATATATAGTGTAATTAACTACGATAAATTTCATTACAATTAAAAGTAAAAAAATTTAAAGTAAAAAAAATTTCATTGTATTATTCATAAAGTAATTTTATCAATATATACAGAAATATATAGATACAATGTATCACATATTTATACACACAGGGGCGGCTCAACCCTAGGCGAATGAGGCAGTCGCCTGGGGCCCCAAATATAGTGGGGCCTTCAAAATAATAGTGTAAATTGTTAGACTTATTATATTTTAAAGTCTAATTTATTTTGGGCCTAATCAAGTCAATTGGATATTTGCACCCGCCCACTTAACCTATGTTGTTTGACCCAATAAAGAATTGATCAAACCTAAATGGTTTGGGTCTAGACACGTTTTCAATTACACTTAGCCATGAGTGTATTTAAATTAGAATGTGGGACTCATCACACGTGTGGAACTCGTGTTATAAATCAAGGGCCTAGATCTATGATGAGTTGAACTAGGGTTTCTTGATGCTATATATACCATGAGTAGGGTTCCCTCTCCACCAACAAGAATAATCATCTCTCTCTTAGAGGCCTCTCATCTCCTCTAAGGATAAAGAAGAGAACTTGGTGGCTGGAGAGAAGAATCCTCTCCCTCAATTCCGGCGCCTTCGAGATCGTGCAATATTCGGCATCCTCGCGATGGAATCAGGTATGCCTAAAACCCTCCTTCCCTTTGATCATGATAAAGAGGCTTACAGTATATGTGTAGATCTTGTATGGAATAAATTTAGATCTAACAATTGGTATCAGAGCCTCCTCTTTATCAGATCATCGGGATATAAGTAATAATTTTTTGATCTCGATTTATGAAAATTATGAATCTCTGTATTTAATTCAATAAAGATTATTTTTGTGTCTCAAGTAATTGAATTAAATTAGAGATGATTAAATTAAATTCATGTATATATTTTTTTTTTATGATTTATATCTGTGTTATTATTATTTTTTGATTCTAAAAAAAAAAAAAAAAAAAAAAATCCCGAGGCCTATCTGCATGCAGGCGCTCAAGCGCCTGCATGCAATGAAAGAGAAAAAAAAAAAAAAATTTGTGGGCCTATTTGCATGCAGGCGCTCAAGCGCCTGCATGCAATGAAAGAACCGAAAAAAAAAAAAAAACGGGTGCATTATTGCTCTTTGCAGAGAGCACTGCAGAGAGATGCTCTCTGCAGAGCGCCGCGCGCGGCCTGTGCCGTTCCTTGTGGGCGGGCAACAGCCGCCGGCCACCATGAGCCGGCGGTTACAAGGGTAATTAATTAAAAAAAAAAAAAAGAGGTTAATTATTTAGGGTTTCCTTAATTTGGGAGTGTGAGATTGAATAGGATTAAATTTTGATATAGATACAAAAATTTAAATCTAATAAGGAAACTTATTTAATCTATTCTTAGTTGTTCTCACATTAAAGCTAATTGGGTTTTATCCAGTTTATTTAAACCCGGCCCAATAAGAAAGGAAACCAATAACTAACCATTGCGGGTCGGGTCTGATTCAGACCCGATAAGCACTGCAGACCCGTTTTGCCAATAGAAACTTCAATTAGCCGTTACGGGCTCATACGACCTCTGTTTTGGGCATGTAAACAGCCGTTTCGAAGCTCTTGACGAGCACTACAGTATTACAGGCATTAGACATGACAAAACAGTAGTTAGTTAACATAAAGAAGGCATTGAAGTGTTTATTTATCATGGTTATGTGTACCCTTACATGCTTCCGCTTTATCATCAATATTATATTGCTTATATTGTCTAGCATAATGAATATGATGTATACTACAGTTAATAACACACAGATAAAGATATATACATGTTCAAGCTAAAGAATTTATAAAAGAGCTTATTTAATTGCGTATGTAGTTCATGCGGACAATAGCCGGCCCAAAGGAAGACTATTGTTTGGCCGAATTATGTACGGCGTCGGATACTTGATGTGGGTAATGCAAGTGGGAGAACCTTGATGTGTGGTAATCGGCCCAAAGGAAGGTTGTCACACTATTGGCCCATATTGCATTACCCTCATCAACTAGTCCGATGGCGGAACAAGAATATAAATGCATAAATTTGTGTGGCCCATGCGTGTGGCAATCGGCCCAAAGGAAGGTTGTCATTATGGCCGGGTCATTACATATATTATATGGCCAATATAGATTACTTAAACTTTAGGACCAATCCTATAAAGTGACAGTCGGCCCAAAGGAAGGCTGTTCTCTTACATAGGACCTAGACTTTAGGATATCTATATTGGGCCAGTACAGTGTTGGCATATAGAGACACAACTTGTTCTGAAAGTTTAACCGGCAGCTCTATCGGTTAGACTGGTTGCATTTTCTGAAATTCATTTTTTTAATGGCTATTACAGTAGAATTTTATTAAATGCAATGTTTATGTTAAATTGATGAGAAATTGTACACTTATGTAGTATAAATTGAATGGTACAAACTTTAAGAAGTGGTAAGACCATGTAAATGATCGTTCTTGAATCATGCACCTAGAGTACACCTTAAAGATTGATGGATCTCTACTATCACTAATAAAAGTTCAGTAAAGAAATGGTCAATTATGATAAGTGGGAGAGATCTTACAAGATTTGTCTAATGGTCATAAAGTACACTATTCCTATGACTATTAGGGGTGCTATGCCTGATAAGGTTAGTGCTAAGAGTTTTCTAACTGAAGTAGCAGACCGATTTACTAAATCGGATAAAGTTGAGGCTAGTACACATCTTAGCAAGCTAGTAAATATGCGCTACAATGGTAAAGGAAACATAAGGGAGTACATTATAGAAATGTCTAATCTTGTTTCAAAACTAAAGGCATTGAAATTGGAACTCTCCGAAGAGATTCTAGTGCACTTCATTTTGATTTCTCTTCCGCCACAGTATAACCCTTTTAAGATTAATTATAATGCTCAAAGGGAAAAGTGGAGTCTCACTGAGCTCATTAGTCATTGTGTTCAGGAAGAAGAAAGGTTGAAACAAGAAAAGACTGAAAGTGCTCACTTAGCATTTCAGGGTAACACCACTAATAAGAAAAGGAAAAGTGAAACTAAAGGGAGGAACATAAACACCACTACAGTGGCTGATCCTAAGTGGCAAAAGTGCAGAAAAAGTAGCCTAAGGTCATTGCATACTTCTTCTGTAGGAAAGTAAGCCACCTCAAGTAAGAATGCATAAAGTATCAGAAATGGCTATTTAGCGGGTATATCTCATATTTATGTTTGTTCTGAGATTAATTTAGCTTTAGTGCCACTTTATAAATTATGAATAGATAATTCACATAAGCGATTCAATGCGGAACTTCCAAACCCAAAGGAGGCCCAGCCCAGCTGAGCGATACGTATACATGGGTGATGGAAATAAAGTTGCAATTAAAGCTATTGGAGTTTGTAGGCTTAAATTAGATTCTGGTTTTTTGTTTTAGATTTGGATGAGACTTTGTATGTACCGTCCTTTTAGGCGGAATCATATTTCTATTTCATTTGTTAGACAGATCTAGTTTTGCTGTCACTCTTGATAATGAAATGCTTAGTCTACTTTCCAAACCTAAAGTTGTTGGTACTAGAATTCTAATTGATGGCTATATAAATTGAAACTTCATGCTTTATATACTGAATCTCTATATGTGAATAGCATAGGCACTAAGCGAAAATTAATTAAAGAAACATTAGAAAGTTTGGTACTAGACGAAGTTCAAGTGTCTTAATTTGGTGTATACAGACATTTGTGGTCCATTCCCTATAGCTTCTTGGAATGGCCATGAATATTTCATCACTTTTACAGACAATTACTCTCGTTATAGGTACCTGTACTTGTTCCATGAGAAATCTCAATCATTGGACATGTTTAAAGCCGTTAGATTTGATCATGGTGGTGAGTACTATGACAGATATGACGAATCAGGTAAATGTCCAGAATCATTTGTCAATTTCTGAAAGAGTGGTATTGTCGCTTAGTACACCATATCAGGGACACCTCGTCAAAATGGTATTGCTGAGAGATAAAATCACACACTAAAGGATATGGTTGGGAGTATGATAGCTCACACTACTCTACCAGAGTCATTATATATTGAAGCCTTAAAATGGTTGTCACCTCCTTAATAGAATACCTAGCAAAACAGTAACTAAAACCCCATATGAGTTATGGACTGGGAAATCTCTCAGTATTAGGCATCTATATGTTTGGGGTTGTCCAGCGGAAGCTCGGTCATATATACCATATGAGAAGAAGTTGGACTCAAGGACAGTTAGCTGTTTATTTGTAGGGTATTCTGAGAGGTATAAAGGCTTTAGTTTTATTGTCCCTCCACTAAGAATATAAAGACGGATTGCTAAATTTTTTGAGAATATTCAGAACAGTGGGAGTCAACTACATAAAGATTTCATATTTAAGAAAGAACATATTGTTATACCCATGACAAATTGTTCCAAATGATAAAGTAGTTGTTCCACTTCAAGATGAACATACAGTTGCATCCTTACGAGATACATATATAGTTCATCTTGAAGTAGATCATGCTGGTGAGATAGAAACTGAAAATTCTCAACCACAAGTGCCTGGGAGATCAATTAGGGAGAGGAGATCAGTCATTGCAAATGACTATATATAGTTTATCTCCAATAGCATGAGTTTGACATAAGGCTAGAGGATGACCCCGCATCCTTAAATGAGGCCAAACTCAACATTCACTCCACTAAGTGGTCAAATGTCATGAAAGATGAGTTAAAATCCATAAAGGACAATGATGTTTGGGATTTAGTAGAGTTGCCTGAAGGAAAGAAACCGATTGGTTGTAAATGAGTATTCAAAACCAAGCGGGATTCGAAAGGCAATGTCGAAAGGTATAAGGCACATCTTGTCACAAAGGGATTCACTCAAAGAGAAGGCATTGACTATAAGGAGACTTTCTCCCTGATTTTCATGAAGCATTCTTTTAAGATTATTATGGCACTGGTGGTTCACTTTGACCTGAAGTTATACCAAATGAATGTTAAGATTGCCTTTCTTAATGGTAGCATTAAGAAGGAAATCTATATGGTGCAACCATAAAGTTTTAAAGTGAAAGTTTCATAATATTTGGTTTGCAAATAAAGAAATTCATTTATGGTTTAAAGCAAGCATCCCGTCAACAGTATTTGAAATTTGATCAAGTAATATCCGACTTTGATTTTAAGGAAAATATAGTTGATCAATGTATTTACCATAAATTTAAAGGGAGTAGATTTATATTTCTTGTGCTATATGTGGATGACATTCTATTAGCAAGTAACGATATAGATCTTCTACTTGAGACCAAGAGTTTTCTCTCAAAGAATTTTGAGATGAAAGATCTTGGAGACGCTTCTTTTGTGATAGGCATCCAGATTCAACGTGACAGGACACGTGGAATATTAGGTTTATCACAAAAGGCCTATATCGATAAAGTGCTAGATAGATATGGCATGAAGAATTGCTCTTTGGGTGATGCGCCTGTCACTAAGGGAGATAAGTTAAGTCTACTCTAATGTCCCAAGAATGATCTACGGAAAGAGCAAATGAAAGACATTCGATATGCATTGGCGGTTGGATGTCTGATGTGTGCTCAAGTTTGTACCTATCCAGAATAGCATATACCGTTGAGAAACTTGACAGAAACTTGATCAATCATGGGATTGATCTCTGGAAGACTGTCAAGAAGGTAATGCGATATCAATAGAAGACTACATGAAATCTGATCAGTTGCAGCTGATCGGATACACAGATTCAGATTATGCTGCATGTATCGACAATAGGAAGTCCACTTCATGTTACATTTTTCCTTATTGTAGGAAAATAGTGGATTTAGTCGAGAGGTCATTACAGCTACACTGTGACAATAAGAGCTATAAAGCTCTACTGCAGTAGTGACAAGAGTTCAGCAAAGTCGAAGCATATCGACATCAAGTTTCTTGTCATCAATGATAAAGTTCAGAATCATATTTTGTCTGTTGATAGTGATGACACTATTCTTAGCATTACAGATCCACTCATTAAAGGACTTTCACCTAAAGTATTCTTAAGAGCATATTGCTCATATGAGGATGACTAGTCATTATGATATCCTGATTTTGTGGGAGTGGATAATTTTATGTAACAGACATTATTTCTGAGTGCACTTTATGGATATTTGTTGATTCTGATAAATAAATTTATAACTGCTTTTCTTAAAGTTTACTTTTGCGCATTTGAGTTTGTTGAATTAGCAGTTAGACTCGTTGGAGTCATAAAGTTAGACTCGTTGGAGTCATAAGGCTAGACTCGTTGGAGTCATAAAGTGGAAACCAGTTGGAATTGTACCTTATTTGATCAGAGGACATTTCCATGCCACACGTCCACATTTGATCTATGTCGTTAGGGGTTCTGAAACTTGTGATGTGGAAGGTCCTACCTCGATTATACAGAAGGTAACGATCGCCATGTTCGGTGGCAGGACTCTTAATGGACCAGATTGTTTTGAAACGTGGTTTGTCGGCGGTTAAAGTTTTGACGTCATAAAGTTATGCATAATATCTATTCAGTATGACTTGCTTGGCCCAAGTGGGAGATTGTTAGACTTATTATATTTTAAAGTCTAATTTATTTTGGGCCTAATCAAGTCAATTGGATATTTGCACCCGCCCACTTAACCTATGTTGTTTGACCCAATAAAGAATTGATCAAACCTAAATGGTTTGGGTCTAGACACGTTTTCAATTACACTTAGCCATGAGTGTATTTAAATTAGAATGTGGGACTCATCACACGTGTGGAACTCGTGTTATAAATCAAGGGCCTAGATCTATGATGAGTTGAACTAGGGTTTCTTGATGCTATATATACCATGAGTAGGGTTCCCTCTCCACCAACAAGAATAATCATCTCTCTCTTAGAGGCCTCTCATCTCCTCTAAGGATAAAGAAGAGAACTTGGTGGCTGGAGAGAAGAATCCTCTCCCTCAACTCCGGCGCCTTCGAGATCGTGCAATATTCGGCATCCTCGCGATGGAATCAGGTATGCCTAAAACCCTCCTTCCCTTTGATCATGATAAAGAGGCTTACAGTATATGTGTAGATCTTGTATGGAATAAATTTAGATCTAACATAAATTAGTATTTATTAAAATAAGAAATATAAAATATACAAATTTCCTTTTGTTTGTTCAACCGGGCGTGTCGGAGTAGTTATCAGGCATAACTAGAAATTTAGTGGGCTTTGCCTGCCCGAGTTTGAATCTTGTCATTCATGCTTTTTTGATTTTTTTTCCCTCTTCATTTTTTATATCACGAGGAAAAGCTTGAGTTTTTTCCACTCTCCCTAATTATTTAATTATAATTAGAGAATTTTCAAAATTAAAACTCTCTCTCTCTATGTGCTTCCCTGCTCTTCACCGCCTCCGTTATAATTAGAGAATTTCGCAAAATTAAAACTCTCTCTCTCTCTATGTGTTGCCCTACTCTTCACCGCCTCCATCGCCAAGACCCTAGATTGACGACAGGGCCTGCAACTACTCTATAGAAAAAAGATGCGTTAGCAAAACTTGAATACAAAAACTTGATTAAAAATTTTGCATCTCAAAAGCTCGAAGAATTATTTTTCAATAAAATATAGATTACATAAAATATTAGTTATATTAATTACTTATTTAAAGTATATTTTAAAAGGGCCCATTTAAAACTTTCGCCTAAGGCCTCCCTAGAAATTGAGCCGCCTTTGTATACACATGTCTAAATATAATATATCACATGTCTGTAAATACCCCCTCAAACTCACGATGGATCAAACACTGAGAGTTTGAAAATACGCTCGTCGACGGCGAGAATGGTGAAGTCATCGCTGAAGAGATCTCGGAGGAGGAAATCTCTGTGTTGGAAGGTGAGGGCCCAAGGCAGCTTTGAAGGTGAGGGCCCAAGGTGGCTTTGAAGGACCGAGGGCAATGCTGGAGTAAGATATCGTCAAGGTCGATAATAAAGGAAGATGAAGAGATGACCCGAGGCTAGGCACAATTACATGAGCATGACCCAGCACAGGCTCGTTGATAGCGTAGAACGA
This sequence comes from Agave tequilana, assembly GCA_038442645.1. NCBI lineage: Eukaryota > Viridiplantae > Streptophyta > Magnoliopsida > Asparagales > Asparagaceae > Agave > Agave tequilana. Next base: position 129,337 of record JAVJIF010029857.1, on the reverse strand, counting down.
TGATCAGCAGAGGAGTTTGAGAGGCTCTGATACGATGATAATTGGAGGAGAAGAAATTTTAGTATATTATTTATAAAACAATTATATCAATACATATAAAAGTGGAAAATGAAATAAATAAAATATACATGTCTAAATATAATATATTACATGTTTATACACATGTCTAGATACAATGTATCACATATCCGGATACAATGTATCACATGTCCGTTAATAAGGACCATGAATGGTACCCAAAGATTTGATAACCTGATTAGATCATTTAGGCATTTATCGGGTTCAGAGTTAAAAGTTAAATAATAAAATCTTATCAAGTTTGATTCAGATATGATTTTTTGGAACCCTAAACCGTATAAGAAATCCGAAAATAGCTAAACGCATATATAGTGTAATTAACTATGATAAATTTCATTACAATTATGGCTGTTAAATTATGAAAAATTCAAAACTTAATGACATCAATATAAACTAAATTATACATTAAGAAAAAAGGAGGTTCCCATTTAAACTTCAGTGTGTATCCAAATTCCTTATTGTTTTTGAGTTGGAATATTACATCCTGTCTATATCACTAGCTGCCTAATGATGAGTGTAAAATGAAGTAACACTTAGTGGGAGAGAGATCTAAAACATGATTTCTTCACCCAGTGAAAATATGATCAAATGAGATGAAGAAGCAGCAGTGGTTGTCGGTGAAAATATGATCAAGTGAGATGAAAAGGCAGTAGTTGAAGCAATGACTGACGGCAGATTGTCGACAGCCTATACATGGATAGGCCAACAAAAAATTGGAGCTGTCGACAGGCGTATGGAGTGTTGTCGACAACGATTTATAGAGAGCAAGGGATGCCTCAAGTTGTCGACAGGTCTCTTCAGCTATCGATAGCGTTTTAAGTTCTGGGTATATCCGAGCTAGTTTCGAAATTTATTTCTGATTCAAACTCAGAGTTTTTGGTTTTCTTTTCTTCGTGGACTCTGTGGTTATATAAAGATGGGTATTGTTCCCATTGATGTGTAACTTTTTTGAGATAGAGAGAGATGTTCATTGTATTGAAAAGTTTTAAGGCTAGTTTGTTTGAGAGAATTCTATGACAAATTGTGTAGATTCTCAATTTGGATCTTCGGATCAATTTATAACTCTTGTAACTCAGTTGTTTGAATAAGATCTTCTTCCTTCTGCCCTGAAGACGTAGGCAAGTTGCCAACCCTCGTTAAATCATTCGTTTCTCGCTTTCTTTCTTTCTTTGGTTGTTTGGTTCGTGTCATATTGTTTGTGATTGACTCGGCCATTGGTGCGTTGATCGTGGTGATCGGCGAGCGGGAATTTCTCAAGAGGGACCAACAAGTGATATTAGAGCTTCCCAGGTTCAGTATGGGATCGTGTATCGATTGCAAGAGCATCGTGGTCTGTTTGGCGGAGATCGTGTGTAAATCTCGGAGCGACGTTGGGACTGTTCGTCAGATCTTGTGTCGATTCTAAGAACAGTGTTTTTGTATTACTCGTGAGAACAAATTTGGTATAGTAGATCGCTTCAAAAACTCTTCTAGGGTTTCACTTTAAGATAAAAGTTCTATCTTTATCTAGTTTGAATCTGTTTGCGGTTGGTTTTTTCGCATTGTGTTTGACATTTTTTGGAGGAGATGTGGTCAGAGTTAATCAGTCCACGGTGAAGATCGTGAACATCCACAATCAAAGAGTGATGTGGTGAAGTTTGATGACACGAAAAATTAGAAGGACAAGAGAGTTATTGGAAAGTCTAAAACTGGTGATCGTAAAGATATGAAGAAAAATCAGTGTACTTACTGTAAAGAAGTAAAACACTGAAAAATCAATCCAAAGCTAAAGAAGAAGAATGAGTCAAAATCAGAGTCCAAAATCGTAATGGTAGTTAGTAATGATTCTGACTCAGCTGGTTATTCACTTTCTGACATCCTATTGTTTGCTATTCAGAGGAATCTGAGTGGATTTTGGATACGAGCACTACCTATCACGTTTGTCTAAACGGGAGCAGTTTGCTAGTTTTGAAAAACTAGATGGAGGCTTGTTGACAATCAGCAAAGTTCACACATCTCAGATTGAAGGGATAAGTACAGTCGAAATCAAGTTGTTTGATGGGATGATAAGAGAGTTGAAAGATGTGATGTATGTACCTCAATTGAAAAAGAATTTGATTTCAGTTGGAGCTTTGAAAGCTCGTATTCTAAGACGAACTCTTGGAGAAGGCATTCTCAAGATATCCAGCAGCTCATTGGTAGTTATGAAGGGCATTTGACATAACAACTAGTACTATTTGAAGTGTAGTGCAGTTACAGAAAATTTGGCAGCTTCAGAATATTTGGAAGACAACTCTACCAGGTTATGACAGATGAGTTTCAGACAAACCGGAGAAAAATCTTTGCAAGCTCTTGTAAAGTAGAGATCAGTGGAAGGTGCATCTATTTGTAATTTGGAATGGGGTGGGCACGACATTTTGGATAAGACGACAAAGGTGAAGTTCGGCACCACAACTCACCACTTGGAAGGTCCTCTTGATTGTGTTCGCGGTAGTATTAGGGTCCTACTAAGACTGCATTGCTTGGAAGCCATTGATATTTTGTCTCATTTATTGATAATATATTTAGGCGATGTTGGGTATACCCTATGAGACAAAGAATTGAAGTCCTAAATATATTAATGAAGTGAAAAAATATGATGGAGAAACAAACTGGTAGGAAGATGAAGATGCTCCAAATTGATAATGCTGGAGAGTAAAAGGATCAATTTCTATGATTTGAGTAGAACATTTGTATTGGTATTCACCTCACAAATGGAAATACATGGTGTGCCTAAAGAGATGAAGCGTTTCTTACTGGAGAAGGTTCGGTACTTGTTGTCTAATGAATAATTAGACAAGATATTTTGGGCTGAGGCGTTGGTTTATGCCAGCCATCTCATGAATTGTTGTCATTGACTACGGTAAAAGGTAGAACTCTATTAGATATTTAGTCAGGTGGAGTTGCTCAAGACTATAGTTTGTTGAGGTACTTGGATGTCCGGCCTACTTTAGTGCCAAAGATGACAAGTTGAATTCGCGAGCAAAAAAGTTTGTGCTTTGGGTGTCAAGAGGACTATGAAAGGCTACTAGCTATGGGACCCCGAAAATAAGAAAATTGTATTGAACAAGTATGTCATATTTGATGAGTTTCATTATTGAAGTCTACCATCTCTCAACAAGTGGAGAGGATGAAGATCAAGGATGTACCGCAGCGGGTGGAGGTTGATGCTACTCCACCACCTCCAGTTAGTTCGATATCAGTTGAGATCTCACCAAATGTGACACCGGGTGGAGATCAGGTAACCACTTTGGTTGCAACAGAAAGAACAAAGAAGAATGCACAGAGGTGGGTTGTGAAGAAGCGTGGATCTCAAATTAGTGAGCTAGATCAACTCAAATTGAAGGCTGTTGTTCTTCATGACGGCATTGGTGAGGAGATCCATAGGACTCAGTCAATTGGGTTCGTTGCTGCAGTTTTAGAAACAATTGATTTGGTTGCTTGAGCTTGGTGGAGCTCGTTTGGATGAACTACAGATGACTTGATCCCCTAGGCATGAATACGCAGGCAGTCGTAATACGCAGCCAGTTGTTGAGTCAAAATCGGTTGATTCATTGTGTTCGGTTCAGATTTGAGAAATCTTCATGAAGGTTGATAATTATGGGGGGAAATCTAAAACATGATTTCTTCACCCAGAGGAAATATGGCCAATAGAGATGAAGAAGCAGCAATTGAAGTAATGGTTGTCGAAAGGCTCATTGAGCTGCCTACAACCTATACGTAGACAGGCCAACAGAAAGTTGGAGCTGTCGACGGGCGTATGGAGTGCTGTCGACAGCAATTTATAGAGAGCAGGGGATGCCTCAAGCTGTCGACAGGGCTCTTCAGCTATCAACGACGTTTTGAGCTCTGGGCGTATCCGAGTCAGTTTTGAAAATTCCAAATTCAGAGTTTTTGGTTTTCTTTTCTTTGTGGGCTCTGTGTGGTTATAAAGAGGGGTATTATCCTCATTGATGTGTAACTTTTTTTGAGAGAGGTGAATTGTATTGAAGAGTTTTAGTGCTAATTTGTTTGAGAGAATTTTATAACAAATTGCGTAGATTCTCAATTTGAAACTTCGGATCAATTTATATCCCTTGTAATTCAGTTGTTTGAATAAGATCTTCTCCCTTTTGCTCTGAGGACGTAGGCAAGTCGTCGAATCTCATTAAGTCATTTGTTTCTCACTTTCTTTCTTTGATTGTTTGGTTCGTGTCATATTTGTCATATTGTTCGTGATTGACTCGACGTTTGGTGCGTTGATCTTGATGATTGACGAGCAAGAATTCCTCTAGAAGGCCCAATAACACTTTCCAATCCACTTAGGACTTTCGTAAAGTTTCACTAATTTCTATGGGATCGAAAATCATTTTAGAAACATAAGAACCCTTCATTATTATATTTAAAGCCTATCACATCATTTCTAATTTTTTAGTTATAAAACCGTAACGTTTCTCTAACTCATGCATCAATATTATCTCAAATTTTTCAACACTTTCTCAAGAATAAAACAAACAAGTTTTTAACTTCTTGCTCCCTTTCTCTCTCTAGCATTTTCTTACTACTTTGTTTCTCAATTTCCACACTCTTTTCCAATTGTTAAACATGTTCTAGTAATAGAACCGTGATAAAACTTCTCAAAGTAAGGACTCGGTCTAAACTTCAAATTCTACTTGCCAGCGAGGTACAACCTATTTCCTAGAAGAAATAACTCATATTTAATTCATGTTCATATTAAGACTATATTTGTACTTATAAGTGCTCATTCAAGGTTCTTGGTTGTTGCATTATGCAAGGTTCTTGAATGAAGAGCAGACTATAGCCACGAGCGGAACCATATGTTGACTGGACTGGGCTGGGATACATCTCGTCCTACTTTATCATATATTGTCTTAGATTTCTTCTATTTTGATTTTCTTTTGGTAAATTAATTCCTGGCTCCGTACATGATTTAGGGGCTGTTTGTTTCACGTAAAAGGCTGTAATTCGTAAATGACTTATAGCCCAGTTACAACTGCGACGTTTGTTTGGACCGTAATTAGTAAAAGACTTACGCAACTCAACTGCCACTCACTTGCAGCACAATTACCACTCACTTACAGCTCAGTTACAGTTAATTTTGTGGTCATACAAATTTGTATTATTTTTTTATATTAATATTAAAATGTTTTAATATTTATTTGCAATATTAAAACTTTTTAAATCACTAAACAGTTAATTTTGTGGTCAACTTTTTCACTTACGACTTACACATTACGACAACTAAACACCGTTAAATACAACACACTCTCCACTTAAAACTTTATGTTACCAACCAAACACCGTAAAACTTACATGCATGTAATTCATTTATAACTGTAAAAGACTTTACCAATTACGACTTACGAATCACGACCAATTACGACAACCAAACATGCCCTTAGTCAAGAATATTGTTTTATTCTTTTGACAAATTCATATATTGCATAAGTATATATTACAAAAGATTGCCGCCCACTCTAAAATTTATTTCTGATACCGTCCCCAACTGTAGCCTTCGTCATCATGAGAGAGACTTGTGAATCTTCATTTGCTTCACGACCAATGGTAAAGTACACCAAGAATGAGATTTTATATAGAAGGAAAAGTTTAAAATTATACCCTATGAAATTTATAGATCGTTCTAATAGCAAGCTACTCTGCTATTAAAAATAAATATAGCAATAGTTGCTTGTGATCCATGATCAAGGACCACCTAATTCTTCCCCATATGAGTTCTTCTCTCTTCAACAAAATAATTAACATATTGAAAATTTTTAACCCCACTTGATACTTAACCTAACAAATCAACGGAGAAAATTATGGCAGAAAAGCACAGAGCTTGAAGGAGAGCATGTGACACGAATCATTTGAGAAGAATTTGGAAGCCAAACATAGTTTGCTGGCAAAAGATAATATAATGCGTGTGAAGTGTGCATGAAAATGACATTAATTCCTGCAAAATGTAGTTTACAGTTGGGATTGAGCAAGAACGCGGTTTGCTGATCCACCGACAGCTGAGAATCCTTTTCGTGCCAAAATTTCCCTTCGGAGATCCGCACTTCATGGGATCTGTTTCAGGTTTGCGGTTAGGACTTCTGAGTTTCGTCGGTTTCAAAAATGCCAGGTTTTATCGAACATGTTTCAGTTTGCATTTTTTTTTTCAGAAGAAATTCGTTGGTAACAGCTGGTCTGTACACACTCTGTTGGATTCAAATTGATGACTACTGGAGAGCAATCGCATGACCCAGCGGGTCACTAACAAAAGGCTCGTTCAGTTTTGCATTATTAAAGAAAAGGCTTTTTTATTTCTTTGAGATTTTTTTTTCCCCATTCAAGTAAGATGCGTAAATATGTTGATTGTTTGTAATCTTGAAGAAAAGGTGCTGTGATTTGGCGAAATTGTTAATTTTTGTGATCATGTAAATCTCATTTGTAATAAGTTATAGTTCAAAATGGTTAATTTTGTGGTCACGTAAATCTCACTTGCATTTTAGTTACGATCTAATTTTTATATTTCTTAATTAATTTTTATTTTAATAATATTTGCGGTCAACTATGTGGTCAACTTTTCCATTTTTACTTTCACATTACCATCCAAACATTGAAAAAACATAAAATTTCTAAACCACACTTTCCAACAACATCCAAACACCAGAAACTCACTAACCAATTCTCAATTTCAAAGAGAACTATTACTGCTTCCTCACTTCCTCACTTCCACCCTAACCAAACAGCCACTGTCGTCTGGTTAAAATGTTTTTTTTCCCATTCCTTTTAGTATATTTTATTTTATATTTATTTTCTTTTGTCAAAATAGAGACAAGCCCAGTTCCTTGCCAACAATTATGGGTGTGTTTGGTTGTAAGGAAGTGGGCGGAAGTAAGGAAATGGGGAAGTATAATTGCTCACTTCCCTATATATTCAAACGCCGGAAAAGGAAAATAAGAAAACTCCTTTTCCTCTTTTCTTCTCTCTTTTACACAACCATTTCCTCACTTCCAGAGTGCTACAGTTAATTTTGTGGTCATGTAAATCTCATTTATAATAAGTTGTAGCATAAAACAGTTAATTTTTTTGTGATGTAAATCTGACTTGCATTCTAATTACTATCCATTTTTTATTTTTCTTAATAATTTTTATTTTAATATTATTTTACTTTGTAGTCAACTTTTCCACTTCCACTTTCCATTACTATCCAAACACCGGAAAAGACATAACATTTTTCAAATCACACTTCCCAACAACATCCAAACACCGGAAAACTTACTAACCAATTCTCAAGTTTCAAAGGGAACTAATACCACTTCCTCATTTCCTTACTTCCTCACTTCCACCCTTAACCAAACAGGCCCTATGTGAAAAGCTGGCCCAATCCTACAAACTAGTGGGATGCACCTGGGCTTTGAGATCGGTAGGCTTATCATCAAACACCAGGGAAGCCCAGCGCGGCATCACCCCTCCCCTCTTGTGCGGAGGTTTCACATTCGACTCTCAGTGAGTATTTCGCACGGGTAATGTTACAGATAAGTACTCTCAAATCTGATTAATACAAAAACAACGATTCATATATAATGAGTGGTTTGATCATAATTCTTATTGTCCATAGAATGTATCAAGAGAATGCATGAAGTGCGCCCTCATGATTTTTTTTTTTTGCATCATTAATGAATTTTAATGTGTTCTAAGTAGTTACAATCTCTGGGCTCTGACTCTTATGCTATTTCAATGGGTTATATAGTTCAGATTAGTGGATTAACAATATTTTTTCAAACTACAATCTTTTTTAACAATATTTTGCAGATTTAAAACCTTTTTAGAATAATGTTGAATATAGATATCACATGAGTTCATTAATAAGAAGCTTCAAAGATAAAATTTAACTTATAAAGTAATTTAAATAGAAAACTATGAGGTGAATTACAAGGGTGTAGATGATTTGAAGTCCAAAGTATTAATATTTAAAATTAGTAGTTTTCTTGTATAAGTTGAATTAAATAAGAGCAAAGAAGAAAATTTGATGAATGCTTGGGTGGTGGCGGCCCGGTAGGCCTAAAAGTAAACGAGAAAAAAAGGTGACAATTTTTCAGTATTTCTCTCTATTGCGAGGAAAAAAAGAGAACTTATCTTCAACACAAATTCATTTCTTAGTGTTTTTTTTGTATAAAGTCCCACAACAAATACGTGATTGGGAACCGCTTCGAGTACCCAAGGATATGGTACCTCTTTAGATACTCGTTTGAATACCGAGATAATTTTCAAAGTTAAAAAAAAAAAAATAGATATTGGTTATTACTCTAAAAGCATTTCTCTTTACGTTCCATTAATAAAAAGTTTCAGAGAGAAAATTTAACTTATAAAGCAATCATAATAGAAATTTCAGAGATAAATTATAAAGGGTGAAAGAGATATTGAGTTAAAATTTCAGAGATAATTAACTTTCAATACAAGTGACATATATTTTTAGTACTTCTCTTTATTTTGAAAAGGAAAAAAGCTAAAGAAAAGTGTTAGCTAAAGTTATGAAAAAGCTATGGAAACTGTCGGAACCCGCAGCTGTCGACAGCTCCAAAGGCATATGGTTTTTTTTTTTTTTATTTTAATTTAAAAATTGATCAAGATGGTCTTCTCTTTAATTGCTAATTGGAAACAATTAACCTACTAGGAGCTATATAATCAGGCCAACAAAATATATTTTATATTCTCCTCAAAAAATTAATTTTAGATTATTAAAGTGCTCAAAGAATATGTTTGGGTAAAAATGATCCTCTTGACTAAAAACTAATTAACAAAAATTGTACTTTTGTATTCTAGTCTTTAACCTTAGAGACTTCAAATGAACCTACTAAATTCCTTTTATCATCAAAACAGCCTAACTTAGCCCATTCTTTTATTTTTGGGCCTTTACAATAGGCTACATAATGTAGCAAAGGTTTTGGGCTAATTAATTTTCGGCCCATTTTAAAATGAAATTCCTGTAGGAAAGCCCAGCATAACAATCAAATCGCAAGCCTCTCTTAACAAGCCATTGCTATATAAAAGGGCAGAAAATTTGCTCATTTCGCTGGTTAGGGCTTTTAGCGAGCTGGGGTGAGGGTTTCCGCCGCGGTCGTCGAACTCGCGAGCAGCAGCGAAAATGGTAGATCTCTTTCGTCCTCCTCCTCCTCCCGTTAGGGTTTCTGTTGCTTTGAATCTGATCGGTTTTCTTTTTGTTACTGTTAGCCTTCGCACAAGACGTTCAGGATCAAGAAGAAGCTAGCGAAGAAGATGAGGCAGAACAGGCCCATCCCACACTGGATCCGCATGAGAACTGACAACACCATCAGGTCTCCCTCCCTCTATCGATCTGTGAATTCATCGTTTCTTGAATCTAGAATTTTTTTTTTTTTTTTTTTTTGGGTGGGGGGGGGGGGGGGGGGGGGTGGGATTTTGAAAGCTTATTCGGTTGGTGTCTGTGTTTTTCAGGTACAACGCCAAGCGCAGGCACTGGCGCCGCACAAAGCTAGGGTTTTGAGGGCCATCTAGGTTATTTTCTACCTTAAATCTAGAGGAAATAGGGTTTTTTTTAATGAATGTAATCGATTCTTACTCAGTTGTGAGTGGAATGAATTTGGCTCTGTTGAAGTGATTTCGTACTTAGCCTTGGTGTTTATTTAAGGATGATTGGAACTTCTATGGATACTACTTTTGTTATGTTATTTCTGCTGCAATATTGTTAGTCATTGATACAAAATTTTTCATTCTAATGTTGTGATTGATTGTTGGCATGATCACTTTTGTTAGCTGTTTGAATCCGCAAATGTAGCAACCAAAATTATGTAGGACTTCAGTTAAATTTTAAGCAGTAAATTTGGTTTTGTTTGTGTAGGCTATGTAACCGTGCAAGTCAATACTATTAACATTTTATTTTAACTATTTTAGTACATTCCCTCTTGCCATTCTTCTCTGAACTAGGAAAAAAATTCACTGTAAATTTATATTACTACATTTGCCCAAGTTTCATACAAACTATGTTGTTCTGGAATCTAAAGTTGATGTCATTTGCCCAAGTTTCATACAAACTATGTTGTTCTGGAATCTAAAGTTGATGTCATTTGTTGGCTGAATTGCGATTTCTGTTTTTACAGCTTAGGAACCAGTTGGAACTAGGATTTTAAGGGTTAGGATGCATGTTCATGTTTCCCATCAGTGGCAGAGGGAGGATAATTTTTAGTGTAGGCGTAATAAGAATTTCAGTGTGGGTGCAAATATAATAAAATGAGAGCAAAAAGTAAAAAAATAATATTGCACTTGTCAAAGATTGAACTTGTGACATCTAATAACTCAGATTTATAAGTTACCATTTGAGTTAGAATTCAAAAGTGTCTTTATGTTAGTAAAAATAATTTAAAACGAAGAGATTACATACAAAAAAGTTACGAATTGTTTGTACTATTCTATTATATTATAAAATCTAGTGTGAGCGTCCTTTCACACTGGGCTGTATGTGGGTCCGCCCCTGTTTCCTATAATGTCTTTGTGCTAGGGAAGGTTGATATGAAACAGCACCGAACTGTTTCACTGTCAAACCAGTTTGAAGCTTTGCATTTTTACCGTCATCTTGGTTAGCTTAATGGCTCCACATGCATTTTAATGCATCTGACTCTTTGATTTTATATCCTTTATTATGTTTTTTAATTGCTTTGACTGAAAATATGAGATCACTCTTCTAAGGAAGTCTCAGCTACTATTTTGCATGTAACATGTCTTTTGACCATACAAATTAAATTGGGTTTGGATGTTTTTGCTACCTTATTCTTTAGCTCCTTGTATGTAGAGGCTACAAATTCTTTTCCGAAATGATTTTTGAATTCAGAATGTACAGCTGAATACTCTTGTCCCTGTGCCTAAAAGGCTAAACCATTTTTGATGAATGCAATACTGTCAGCAGTCAGGCTTCCGTTTACTCTTTGGAGTTGTTTCAAGTTGTTCATAGGTATAATACTTGTGATGGTATAAATCTATGTTATGATTGCTGAACATTAATCCAACCATAATTTTTTTTCTGAGGGGATATCTATAACTCCCTTGAATCATTGATCTAGGATCTAATATGTTGAGTTGCAGTTTGAATTTCCAACTTGCAATTTGATTTGGTTTGATTAATGGTCCTACATTAAACCTAGAAGGATGAGTTACTTCTTTTTAATAATTTCCTACTGTTTTTTTCACCTGCCTACTGTTTGCAAGAGTGATATTTTATGCTTCAATATTTCTACTTGTAGCAGTTTATTTGGGGTGTTATATGTAAAAGCCTAGTGAGATTTGATTTCTTATCCAATTTTTTTTTTTTTTTTACTGGTTGGAAGTTGATTTTTACATGTTCAATCATAATGGAATAAACTGTTATACTGTTTTATAATGTGTTAAATGTACTGTTAAAAATGTATTCAGCAGACTATTATGTTTGTTTTCGATTTGTTATGAAATTCCTATTCATTTTTCCAGACTAAGTTTGGCATGCAACTCTTTTAATTTGTGGTTCATTGCATTAGTTTATAATTAAATGCATTGTGAACTCCCCCCCCCCCCCCCCCCCCCCCCCCCCCCCCCCCCCCCCCCCCCCACCCCCCCCCCCCCCTCCCCCCCCACAAAAAAAAAAAAAAAAAAAAACCCCACTTGCGCGCGCGCATACAGAAGAAAAACACCACCCCGCCCAAGATAAGCCCCCGAGCTAACCTTATTCGCTTCCCTTTCTTTTTTTTTTTTCTTTTCATTTTTGTCCTTAATATTGCAATCATTCTTGGTCTCATCTATGATTCCGTTAATCAAAGTCTCCTCTCACTTGTAATTCTTTTAACTGTAGATAAGCTTGTCCTTTTACTCTGGTCTTTTAGATGAGGTGTATTAAGCATTTGCTGTGTAATGAGTGATCAAAAGGTTTTATTAAGGAATGATGGAAATAACTACCTGTGCGTGTACTTGCATGGCATGGTGTTGATCAAATTTGATTTATAATAAAATTCTACTTTTTGTCAATCCTTGATTCAGTTGATATTTTCAATGTCATTTTGATGGATATATGCAATTGGCTTGCTGGAGCTGGCATCAAATTTAGGATTTGCCTTGTTGATTGATTCATTAAGCATTCTACTAAATTATCTGAAGGAGGGAATGCATTTGAACACATTACATGACTTTGAATGTATCCTGGTGCAAATTATACACTCGAATAATTACTTTGCAAATTGTTGATCAAATACCAACTTGTCGTCTTTGTCTGTTAAATCTATTTTATCACCCCTTTATCTTCTGTTGCAGAAGCTGCCTTGTTTCTTTCTTTCACTATGTTTGCCTGAGTTTCCTTTCCTTTTTTTTTTTTCATTAATTTCTTTGTGTGCGTGTATTTGTGCCTGCGTGAGTTAGGAGTTCTTAAGCATGCATAATAGATAGATAGAAATGGATATAGCCTAGAAGCATGGGAATGTTGGATGTTCATGCTTACCACTGTGTGTAGTCTTCACCTTTATTCTCTCAAGGTCTGTATGCTTTACAGATTGATATATGGTGATGTTTTGGAGTTTATACATGTTTATTAATGTCTGCAACCGATGCAAGATTGTGTTAGCAAGTATTTACTCAAGACTGGATGAGTTTATTAATTATAGTTATAGGTTTGGTAATTTCAATATGTTGATCTAAAAAATTTTTGGATCATATTGAGCTTAATTCCATTTTGGTGTCTCTGCGGTTGCTGCAGTTGTAGGGGTGAGGTATAAGTTGTAGACGAAGATGGTGATAGACAAGCTTTGCTTATGAGATTTGGGGGTTATTCTTGTTATTCTGTGAGGTTAATCATGTAGGTAATTAATCGCACTGATAGATTGTTTCTGTGGATCTAGTCATCTAGAGATCAGATGGAACGGTCTCGTTGAAGACAGGCAGCAGCTGAAAAGGGTTGTTGGTGGCAGCTGTAGGATCTTCCCGCCGCCGCCGCCACCCCCCCCTCTCCACACACACACACACACACACACACACACATTAGTCTTCGTGTGAGAAACTCTCTCACACGAAGACCGTGAGAAAACTATATAGGAGCTTTTATGTGGATTATCCGAACCGTTCATCTTGATCTATATACTTTATTTAGACTATCAATTAAAAATCACGCGAGTCCGAGCCTTTTTACCCATACAACAAGTGGTTACAAAACATATGTTATATCATTGTAGAATAAAACTGTCATTTGATGCATCGGTAAAAAAAGTTAGAATCGCGTGATTTTTTTATTGTTAGTTTAATTAGAGTATGTAGAGCAAGATGAACGATTTGGATCATCCATAAAATTTCTCTTATATGGTTTTCTCACGAATCTTATTATGAGAAAATTTTTCATTTGAAAATTTTCCTATATATATATATATATGAAGACAGTCTTGTGTCATCCTCGAAGGATTCGAGATCATATCCTTCCTACTCAAATACAATTATGCGACATTCGAAAGTAAGATTTATTTCTTTCTTTGAACTTGATCTATATTATTTTAAGTAACTAAAAATTAAAAATTATGTATTGAAATATTTTTTGCCCATTCATCAAGTAGGTGTTAAATAGACTGAAAATAACATATTGCTTAGATCTATGTGTTTAGACGTACAAAATCTCGATTCAATCATTTTGGCATGATCTAAATATTTGAAATTCTCACATATTATTTTTTTAATTAGATTTCAAGTATTTTATACATCATTAAGCTAACTAACTCACTATTTCGGTCGTCATGAGAAAGATTCTACCTATAACTGTTACTTGAGTGGGAAAGATTCAGCCTTGAGAATAATTCACCTTCGAATCCTTTCAGAATGACACAAATCTATCTCTGTGTCTATACATAGAAAATGTTTTAATACTTATAGTGTAAAATAAAAGTTTACGTACACTTATGAAAATACATTGTAATTCATTCATATTCATGATCTAAACCATTGTATGTGACTTACATGTTTTAAAACTCATATAGTTTAAATTTTCTGTGAATTGAAACTTTCTAGATCACAAATCAAGTAAATTAAAAAAAAAAAAAATCATCTTTAAGATCATTCCAAACAATCCATTTTTATATATCATGAGATGAAGAGGTTAGAAAGTTTCAACTCACATGAAACTTGATCTATATGAGTTTTAAAACATGTAGATCATAATTAATGGTTTGGGTCATAAATATGAATGGTTGCAGTATATTTTCATAGGTGCACCCTGTTCTGCGATATGTATTAAAACCTTTTCACATACACATATTGGAATCCATTCGGGTACTCGAGACTGCTTAGCCCTCCCGATTAATCCCGTGAGGTTTGTGCACCTGATCTGAGAAGTTTTCCTACACAGTCCTGAGTAAATCGCTAGAATAAAATTCCCGAGAGCAAATGTAAGAAATTTGAACAGGTAATCTGTTGGGGAGCAAACTAACGATCTAACCAGTCGAGCGCCTCCTTGAGGACACACACATATATTATGAGAACAGTTCTCAAATTAAGCTTCATGAAAAATTCTACGGTGGGCTAACCCATAGATGATTCGGATCATTCATTTTAATCTACATTTCTAATTAGACTAACCATGTAAAGACAACCGATTACAAGCTTTTTTACTTATGCGTTAAATAGTTACAAAAAATATATTATATTAATAGTAGAAAAAAGGATGTCATTTGATTCATGGCGACTACTTTTGAACTCAACATCAACGTTAAATAATAAGAAAGACAACAAACTAGACTCTGATGGACAAATTTGCGACTACTACTAATACTACATGTGCATCAGGTTAAACTCAATGAAGCTGCATAATATTCTCCAGTGTGTCGGATGGCGAAGATGCCAATGCACAACAACTAATAGTACTCTCAACTGCTTGAGATGTTGCAGGTGGAACTCTTGTTGCAGATTCCTTCTCAATAAAATGGTTTTATTTGTGGGTCGAAATTGGATTGCAAAGCTCACTTGCAGATCAAACAACTCACTTGCACTCATTTCCATTTGCATATCTATTTGCAATTTTATGGCTCACTTATCGACTCACTCACGGAATCTTTTTTAGACTCATTTACAATATTTTTTTATCAATAAATTAATCTTTTTTGTTAAATTAATCTTTTTATTATTTTATTATTCTTTTCAATTATTAGATTAATAGTTTTTAACTATTATATTACTTTTTTAATTATTAAATTAATCTTTTATTATTATTAAATTACACACTCTTTTAATTGTCGCAACTGAGTCTTATCACTCCTTGAAAATTTAGAGTTTTGTCACTCTTTGGGGTCTTAATACTCCCGTCAATTAATATAATATCGGAGTTTTGTTTCTTCTTAAAGTCCAGAGATTCGTTATTCCTTGAATTCAAGTTTCATTACTCTCATATGATTATAATCAAGCATCTTATTTATGTCACAGTCTAAAAATGCAAATAAGAAACTATCCAAATCAGAAATGATGATTTCGAGCTTTTTCCCTTTCTAAGGGTCTGTTTGGTTAAGGGTGGAAGTGAGGAATTGAGGAAGTTGTAATAATTTCCTTTGGAACTTGGGAATTGGTTAGTAAGTTTTCCGGTGTTTGGATGTTATTGGGAAGTAGAAAACTCCGGAATTATGGAGTAAGAGAACTCCTCGGCAGGAGTATAAGAACACTGCATTTGGAGTAAGAAAACTCCGCAAATAATCTCACATTAACAATTAATTTGGACTTTGAAATTAGTATTTTAATGTGCAAAGAACTTGTCTGTATGCATGGTAACTATAACATCAGGTGTGACTACGCATGTTTTTGATTTCTCAAAAAAAAAAAAAAAAAGTTTGAAGGGAGTGGGTGTTGCGCGCGCCCTTGCAACAACCTCTCTGAGGAATCCGCCAACTACACAGGAGACAGATGCAGCCGGAGATGTACCCAACACGATAAGAATAGAGAACAATAGAGAAAGCAAATCAACACAGTATTTAACGAGGTTCGGCAATTTGCCTACGTCCTCTGGGCAAGGGAGAGAGAGATTTTATTGATTCAACAATCAATACAAACTAATACAGAAGGATATTTGAGGGAACTTTCAGGGATACAATACATGAGGGCTCTATCCCTTATTTATAGCCACAGAGTCTCAGGGTATTAAGGAGCCCCGATTAAATTCGATCCCAAACAAAAAAGGAATCCGAATCCAGAAAGGAAAGCCAAAACGCGTCCGTCAGTCGACCGGCCCGGTCGACCGGACCCAACAGAGAGCAGCCTGCTTTCAGTCGGTCGACCGTTCCACGCCACGGTCAACCGGGCGGTCGACGGGATACATCCGTGCACGTTGTGCATACCGGTCGACAGTCCAGTCGACCGGTCCCTCCCTCGGTCGACCGAGGTCTTCTCAGGCCTTCTACACACGCCATTTTTTTTACCGATCTCTGTGCTACCTTCTTCCATCTCCTCTATCTCCTCTCTCCCTACAAATTTCACCTCGGTGAAGATGTTTCAAAACTGAGCCGAACTCTTATGAACTCCAATATATCACGTAGCGAAATCGACACATGATCTCGGCGAAATCGACACACTATCTCGGCTTGTGCACTCCGAACGAAATTGACACACGATCTCAGCGAAATTGACACACGATCTCGACTTGGCCTACAGATGAAACATGTTCCTTCAAACGAATCACCAGTACACGTACAATTGATTTTCACTGATCTCACCAGATCCAAATTGAGTTTGTCGTTGCCGCCTGCAACTTTCACCAAACTCCAATATCAATTGTTGGCTTCCAACTTCACTCAGCTAACCAACCGGAATGCACCATACATGCGTTCCCATCACTTCACCTTAGGAGAAATACCATACGAGCCGACCAACGAATGTGTCTCTCACTCAGCACCTTCGTGACCTCATTAAGAACTCATAATGAGTCAACACTGACTCCCCAACTGACTGGCTCTCTCCAGTCTATATGTCTTCAGCTGACGGTCCAACCAAGTCTGAGTAGAGCAAACCGAACACCATCATCTGCTTCAACAAACTGGATGCACACCCTTCCTATGCAAGCTCAATTGTCTTCTCACTAGAAGATCAACTGTTCTTCGAGATCACATTGCTCCACCTCTACGTGAAGTCCAACTCTTTACTTCTACGTGAAGTCCAATCAACTTCTCGAGAATCCAAATAGCTTCATATGGGTTGCATCACCAAATGTGGCTGCGCCTTTACGGCTGCCTACGTACCTTACCCAAAGGATCAAGCCAACTGTATTTCATTGAAATGAGCTCCACCGAGCTCAAGCACTTGTGACTAAATCTTTAACAGCAAACCTATCTGGCTGAGTCATATGAATCTCCTCACTACCGTCATAGAGAATAACGGCCTTCAACTTGAGCTTGTCGCGGTCACAAGCTTGAGATTCATGCTTCTTCACCCACTTTCGTGGGTTTACCTTGGTTATAATGGCTGCAAACAATTCGACATTCTCATCAATATCTTCAACCTGTTCAGTATCAATCCTGGCTACATGATCTCCACTCGGTGTCACATCTGGTGAAGTCTTCACTGATATCGAACCAACTGGAGATGGTGGAGTAACATCAACCTCTACCCGCTGCGATACTTCCTTGGTGTTCGTCCTCTCCACCTGCTGAGAGATGGTAGACTTCAACACTGAAGGCTCATCAAAAGTGACATGCCAACTCAACACGATCTTCTTGTTTTCATGGTCCCACAACCTGTAGCCTTTTGTATTTCTCTTGACACCCAAAAACACAAACTTCTTTGCTCGCGGATTCACCAAGTGTAACACTCCGTTCCTTGAATACGTACTTAGATACGTATTCTGATTTTTCTATCATATTTCTTTGATTTAGTTTTGTATTTATTTTTATTTTATGATTATTAATGTGATTGTTTTGTATTAGATTTGGATTCGTGGACTCGGAGTCAGCCCTAGTATGAACCGGGGGCCCGATCCCAGTGTATTGCTCGATTTGGCCTTTCTGCTAGTCCGATTTGACTGATTTCAGTTTTAAACATCGTTTTTCAATATTTTAGATTTTTTATGATTTTCTGAAAATTTTCAAAATTATTTGCAAAATCTTCAAAACCGGTACGGTCGGCATCGCTGACTGATTCCCGAATTTTTAGTTTTTAAATGAAGTTAAATTTTTAGAAACAACTTTCGCGTTACTTCTTAAAATCTTATTTTCTAACTAAATGTATTTTGAGATTTTTCAGAATTTATCGAAAATCCACCGGCTTTGATGTCGACCGGTATCGCCGGAAGATTTCAAGATTTTTTTTAATTTGAAAATCATATTGAATTTATCGAATCCGATTTCACCGAGCATCTAAAAATAATATTTTCTATTTTTTAGAATTTTTTAGAGCGATTCTGAAACAGTCAATTTTATCCTATTAAAATAATATTTCTTTTCTTTTCTTTTCCCTTTCTTTCCCCCTACCTACTCCCCATACCCTGCAACGTGCACATCAGCACCAGAACTGCAGCTGCAGGCCTTACACCCCGCCATTGTGTGTTTTCTATTATATTTGCAAAGGGGAAAACTTACAATAAAAAGAGTTTGAGGAGCTAAATTACAAGTATTCTTAAAAGATTACAAGCAGATCTTCTCAGAGATTCTGGAGAAGTGTGCCGATAGGAGTCTGGTCAGCGCGCGACCACTTTATCCCTTTGACGATGCGAGCGATGAGATTCCCTTCTCGCCTGGTTCGGGGAATCAGAGAATAGAAGGTTGGTAGAACCCTCTTGCTACTTCTCAAAATCGTCTTCATTTAGGAATTCTTCTCGCCTGGTTCCGGAGATTCCTTGAGAGGAAGGACGACGTTAGGGTATCAATACCCTGGATAGAGAAAGCAATTCTCTAAAAGATCTCTGAATTTGAGAGCACACGGTGCTTTTTGAAGAAGTCTCTGCTTGTGGAGTCTTCTCAGAAAATCCGGCCCTCTCCCTTGTACCCCTGATGGGCTATTTATAGGGAGAGCAAGGGTATAATCGTCTCTTGAAAATATAGAAACAGATTGAATCAAATCTGTTTGAATCCGGAAAGTAGCCTTGCTGCGAGGCTAAGATCAGCTTATGCGAAGCTAAGATTGGCAGGTCGGTTGATCTTCTTGATCTTTCCATATCGTTGGAGGATTTTCCCTGATCTTCTTACTCGTTTTAGGAGAGTCAAGAGATTGTGACAATCAACTGCCAAATTAGATCTCTGATTTGATCTTGATTGGATTTGATCTGATTGGATCCAATCTCATCCGGAGATTTGATTGGTCAAAGGTTGACCATAGCAGACCAATGGCGGAACTGCCCGCATTGAGCTCGTAGCGGAGCTAGAGGCTGCTTCTGGCGAAGTCCGAAAGAAACCCTTTGGCGGAGCTGGAAGTCCTCTGTGGCGAAGTTGCGAGTTAGCTTCCTGGCGAGGATTTGGATGGCTTCGAGGCGAAGTCGAGTGATATTAGCCTCTCAGGCGAGACTACCCCTTTGGGCTCATGTAATACTAAGTGCTAGCATTTTAGACTTGCTGAGGTCTATTCAGAAACAATCTGGGTTCACTGTCTGCTTGCTGGATCAGTGGAGTCCAAGTTGCTTCCTTGTCCCTCGGAGATGGGTGAAAACTGGTCTTCAGCTCGTCTGTCACTTGTCTTTTGTAAATGTCAACAAGTTTAGACATTGTTCGGACCAATAAGAATCTTATCTTTTTTAAGTGTCAACAAGACCTCCTTCAAAGTTTTCGAAAGTCTGCAATAGCTCAGACTTCGAAATACTTTGAACTGCTTTGATCGGTGGTGTGTGGAGTATGAACGTCGCCATGATGGTTGAGTTCAGCTTCGCTTTGGATCCTGCTTTGGGATGTAGATTCGCCGAAGAATCATGTAGACTCGTGTCTGGGTAGTTTCGCGGCTAGGTAGGTTCGCTCTGGAACATCTATTGCTTTCCGAGGCCAACTGCCGTGGGCCGATTACGAGAAGGATTACTTCTTCTCTCGCACCGATCGAGGGAGATATTCTTTCCTCGCGCGTTTCCAAGGGAGGATATTCCCTTTCTTCAAGGCGTCATGAGTGCCTTTATGAGGAAGACGTTTCTTCCTTTGCACGGTTCCAAGGGAAACCGTCCTTTTCTCAAGGCGCAATAAATGCCTTAAATGCGCTCGTGCTTCCACGCTTGAGGCGGCAGCGCTCAGGCCATGAGGCCTATAAATAGGACACTTGAGGTCCTCTGAAGAGAAGTGGTCTGCTCTTCTTCTCTTCTCTTGGTTGAGAGAGATACTCAGATCTCTTAATTAGTGGGGATGCCCACTCTGGTTATTACCCGGCCAAGGACGGTAAGTCTTGATCATTCAACGACTTCACCGATTTTAGGGAATTCATCTCCCTTAATTCAGCTTTAGCAGCTGCTTCAGGGATTAGTTTCCCTTACTCTTCATCTTGCAATTGATTGGTCTGCAGAGAAGGATTTTGACATAGCTTCCCCAACGAAGCTATCATTCTGACTTGATCACAGAAAGATCATTGCATGTTAAGTCTGCTGCACAGGCAGAACTTGGGAATTGGTATCATCAATGTTGAGCCAGTCTTGCCATATAGGTGAGGCTAAGACTGTGTCCCATAGAATCAGTCTGGCTTAGCCATATATGCGAGGCTAGGACTTGGCGTTTGCTGAGCTAGCCCATCACTGCTGTGCGAGCGAGGCTTATCCTCTGCTTTAACTGAAATCGGATTACTTCGTCCCAAAGAATCTGACTTAGTATTTTTGCAGCTTTTTCTGTGCTTAACTGCTAACTTGCTCCGATTTGCATTTCAGCGAGCCATGTTTGCCAGTCTGGTAACTTGATGGAAAAAGTCATGAAATTGCCTTATGCTTCCCCGGTTGAAGCTTTACTTTTAAGCAGGAGGAACAACTTGGGGCAGCTGATGTGTGTCTCAGAGGCTGTTGGCAGTCTTTTATCCGAGATGATTCGTTCTGAAGTGAGGCTGGTAGCCGCTTATCCGAGATGATCTACTTCGGGAAAGCGGACGCCACACCTGTGAGATCACTGACATCACTGCCAATTCCCAGTATAGGTGATTTATCGTGTTGGCGGCGATAAGTTCATTGTCGATTTTCATCAAAGGTGATCCAGCTTCCTGGTGGCAAAATCTGCCATTATGTGGAAAATTATGGCCCTGTCCTTGTGGCACAACTGGTCACGGCCTTTGTGCAGGAGGAAGGCCTTTCGTGTCCAGTTGGTGTGGTTTGGAAGCAGATAAAACCACTTGTATGTCTCTTGAGCAAATGATACAACTTTGATGTAGTATCAATGTACCTTTCCTTTTAAATCAATGAAAGTTCATTTTCTGCTCATCTGATTTTGCCTGCCTTCATTGAGAATTTGGCCATAGCGGGGCTAAACTTTGTGCAGAGTTAAGGACAGGGTCTTTTTTGAATGAGCTTCGCACGATGCTGGCATATCGGCGACTATGCCCTTAGTGGGCTAAGGCAACCTTTTTGGCGAAGTTCTTGATGAACTTGTGCGAAGTCCGCACTTCGGCTCATTGGCGAGGTTAAGCCTTTGTGGCTGAATCAGCGCTTCTCGGGAAGGCGCTTTAGGCGGCGTTTCAAATTAATTTGAAACGACAGCCTGTACTGTTTACGAGGCGTCGTTTCAGGCGCTGATTGGCCTATAAAAGCCCGATCGGGCTGAGAAAGAGCAGATCTCTTCTTTCAGAGAACTTTTGACTCTTCTTTTTCCTCTTTCTTCTTCAAGAATTCAAGAACTTTCATAGTTCTTCAATGGCGCCCAAAAGACGAGCGGGGAAAGAAGTGTCAACTTCTGCAGCGGAGGGTCCTTCTCCTCCTCCGGTCATCGAGCGACCGATCGCCGGTAGGGATCTTTCCCTTTCGATTAGAGACTGCCGTCTCTCTTTTAAAGCCGATGTCTGGCTGTCTTTGGATGAATCCTAAAAATGATCAAATTATGATCTGGTATTGTTAGGGAATCCATTTCCCTGCATTTCCCTTGTTTTCTCGAACGGGAATTCAAGAACTGAAGAGTTCTTCTTTAAGCTTCTAGGCGAAGCTATCCCTTAGACTGTCTTCATTCTGTTGAACAACAGGATATGGGTCTGTCCCCTCAATCATGGCTGCAAAGGACTAATGATAATTTTTGTCCATGTTGTCCTTTTGATGACGTCAGCCCTTAGGGCTATACCACTTTCTGCTAAGCGAAGTTAATACTTGGGCATTTTCTGCAAAATGCAGCCTTATCCGCGAGATTAAGCTTTGTTGAAGCTATCGCCTTGCCAGCTTTGCTCATTGGGCGAGACTATGCCTTAGTAAAATTTATGTCTTCATGTCCGCTTGGGTGGTAAACTAATCATAGTTCGTTTTGTTCTTGCAGTGCACTACATTCCCGGTCCCTTGAACAATCTGTTTGAGATGACCAGCGGAGTTGATGGCAACGTCAGCTTGCAATTTCAAGGGCAAGCTTCTCTGTTTAGCGAGTGAAGCTCCATCGTTCGGGACACGCTCATTCATAGTGGTGATCAATACACCACGAGGAGTATCCTGACCACAGCTCCTCTTGAAGACATTGACCGTCAGACTTATAGGAAGCCTGACTTCATGTTTGGGGACGCCGCGCCAGATCCTGATCACCAACTACATGCAGGAGAAGGGCAATGGATCTTCCAGTTGGACAATAAGAAGTTTTACCTTCCATCCAACAAGCGGCATTTTTCTCTGTCCTCCTTCCAATGTGTGACACAGGCTCGGAAGATGGCATGGGATGTGAGCCAAAATACCGACTCCGTCCACATAGGGAGATTGATGCTTCAGTCTCCTGGTTATGCAAGAGTGGGGCCTCCTCATTGCATAATGGGTCTACATCCTGGGAATGTGTCGCGAGACATCCCAGTGGGAGAAAATCCTGCGGTGGCGTTGACCTTTGGCAACCAATTCTTCAAGGTTAATGGGAACTACCCGGCCACTGATTTCAGGGCTTCAGGCTGGATTCACCCTCCGAAGACGTGGTGGGCGGATTTGACTACCTACATCCTTGCTCATTTCGAGGAGGATTTGGAGAGGCTGAACCTCTATGAGGCCGTCAGGGCGACCTGCTACGACATTGAGATGAATGTGGCGTGCTTTTACGCCATCTTTGAATTATATTGCCCAGCTTCAGGGACTTTCTTTACCCCTTTCGGCGAGTTGGGTATGGCCTTGCACGAGATGTGGGAATCTCTACTTTGCCTTTCGGGTCTCTTTCCTATGAAGAATACTTCCCATGCGAGGCAGAGTTGGCTCTTCTGGAGAAGCAGGAGCCTGCCTTGTTTGAGACTTACCGGGAGTTGATGTGCCACTTGTACATCTGCTCTGCTTTGCCTTTCGGGTCTCTTTCCTATGAAGAATACTTCCATGCGAGGCAGAGTTGGCTCTTCTGGAGAAGCAGGAGCCTGCCTTATTTGAAACTTACCGGGAGTTGATGTGCCACTTGTACATCTGCTCCAGTATGCATGGGGGCAGTAAGGGAACCTCCTGTAGCTTGAAGAGCTGGGGAAATTATTTATTCCCGGATATGGAGAATACTCCTGAAGCGGCTCACTGTGGAGTTGCTGATGAAGACATCTTTAACCGGATGCAAAAGCACTCCCAAGGGGATCTAGTTGTGAAGGAAGACGATGGTCCCTTAGGGCAAGGTGATGTCCTTCGAAGTTTTCATCATCAGGCGCGCAGGCCGATGTCCAGGAAGGCACTTCTGGCTGGTTTCTTAACAGTTTGGCTGAAGAGGTGCGTGGTGCCGTCTTTTTCGGGTGACGTCATTCATCCGAATGTTTTGCTGCCCGCTGTTCGTTTGGTTCATGGTCGTCCTCTGGGACTTCTCTCGGCCATGGTGTGCTGTATCCAGAGAGGCCTTCGTGCATTGACGGAGGCTTTTTGCAGGCCACCAGCAACGAGGCGTGGAAAGGGAGCCATTTTGCCTTGTGACGGACCCAATCCTAGGATAGTCTGCCCCATACTTATCTGATGGCGTGGTTCGCCTTACATTGTCCTTCTTTAATTGAAGCTGGAGAAGATCCCCCGCAAGATGTTCGAATGGCACTCCTCCGCCATTCGAAGGATGCTCATGGCAGAAGACTTACGTGGCTGAGGCCCGTAAATTAGTACGTCGCTATGACGTCTATAGTCTCTTCCGCTGTTTTCCCCGTATTCGGGGTGCAGGCTATGGGGAAGAGTTCAAAGATGTGGGGGAGGGGCATTCGTCCCTGAGCCGGGGAGTTTTTGAGTGGCTGGTCAGTATCCGGCCTTCACATCTATTACACTGGAGCGGGGATAGCTGCTACTTGGAGCCTTATGTCCCAAGTCGGTTTGCTCGACAGTTTGGATATGACCAACTGTACGTGGGCAACCCGAATCTCAATCTGGCTTTCATGGGGAGCCTTATTGATGGGGCCCGTGCCTGGCGATTCTTTACTGCAGGCGGTACTGGGGCGCGGCTGCGTACGCCGTTGAAGAATCCCAATCTCCTAATGACCCTGTGCTTCTGTCAGTGGTATGCCACTTCCAACTCCACACCTCTCGAATTCAAGGTGAACAGTTCTGGTGCGAAGTTAATTTCTCAACGGCTGAGACGGAAGGCTTCTGAGAAAAGGGAAGGCAAAAGGGTTCGCACCCCAGGTATAGAGGAGTTTGTTGCTGTGGAAGACAGTGAGGCCTCAGATGCCGAGAGTCCTCGCTTCGAGGTGGGAGCGGGGGCTGAGGCTCCTGCAACTGGCTCTGGTGTGATGGGGACGGCTCCCCCTCGTTGTGTAGAAGTGGAGGAAGAGGATTCTGAAGTCCACTTCAAAAGAAAGCGGGCAGGTAGCTCTCGTAGGAAATCGTTGGCGAAGAAGCCCCGCCGCCAAGCTCCTACGATTGTCGTAGAGGGTTATCCCTCTACATCGATTCCTCCTGCTGTCCAATTAGCGGCTGAATCGTCGGTTGCTGAACCGACTAGCGGTGAATTCGCTCCGGGTCTGGGTAAGATTAACCCCATCCATATAATACGCCTTTTTGTGTGTTCCCATTGACTTACTATCTGCTTTCTGATGCAGGGGCTGAGGCGGCTGGAGAGCAAGGGGAACATTATGATCCCCTATTTACTTATGGAACTGAAGCTGGTTCTTTTGCCCGTCCGGGGAGTCCGAAGGTGATGTGGCCGACATTGGTCCCTCGGGCGCTGGGACTTCTAAAGGAAGTCCTGTGGCATCGAGCTCTATTGGGTGGTCCACAGGATACTCGGCAAGCGAAAGCGAGCCGGCTATTCGTGTTGATTCCGCCAAGAATTTTCCAATGGAGCCCCTGGAGACTGATGTGGCTGACGAGATGTTTGAGACGACATCATCCTTTGGTATTGTCCTAACTTCTGGCTTCTTTTGCATGTAGTGTCCAGACTAACCGTAGTCTTGTTACAGGTGTTCGGCTTCAAGATGCATCAGCTTTAAGAGAGCCAGAAGATTTCCCCGAAGGGTCAAGGGGTGACATGAGCGCTTCGACCGCGGCTGATGCTGCTGTGCTGGATGCGCTGTACGGCGACCTGCCTTCTTATTGGCCCAAGTCAGCCGAAGGACCAGAGGTTGAAGGGGGAGCAGTTCCGGAGGTGTCCTCACTCCCAACTATATCAACGAGTGAGGTGCCGATAATTTTGCCAAGTGTGGAGCTGAGGGTGATTACAAGCCCTACTTCCCCAACTCTGGTAGTTGAGCCTGCTGTTCAGGAGATGGTTGTCAGCCCTACCTCAGCGGTGGCTAGCGCACTGATTTCCATGAAGACTCCGCAGAGATCACTGACAATCTGCCCTGCTGTTGATGTTCCCATTGCTCCTTCCACGATAGTGTCGACCAGGCTGGTGGATTTCTCTGAAGTTACCTCTCTACCAGAAGTGGCTGAGGTTGAGAACGACTATATAGGTGACCTCGTCGATAGCTTTTATAAAGGCTTAGGGCGAACTATCGACCTGGTTTTGAAGGGCTCGACTATGCCGTTCTCAAAGTTAAAGGTGGTCCTCTCCCGTGGCATCGAAAGTATTCGGGATTTTGAGGGGTATCACCAGGCTACTGCTTTGGAACTCCTGGTGGATGAATTTGAGAAGGATGTAGAGGAATGGCGCCGTCTCCTCTGTTTGGACCTGGAGTCTTTAATTGATGAGCGGTTCGCGCGTCTTGTCGCTCAAAAGCACGAGGCCCGGCTTGCCGCTCAAGAGGCTGCTAAGGCTATCTCTTCTGACTTGAAATCTTGGAAACAAGGCAGGCAGAGGTCGGAAGTTCGATTGACGCCTCCACCAGTGCTCTTCTTGACGCTGAAGACAAGATTGGGAAGGCTGAGGAAATGATCAGGAAAGCGAATCTTATTTTATCCAAGGCTAAACTGGTGCGTCTTGAAGAAACTGCGCGGCTTGAGCATCTTAAGGCTCAAAATGAAGAGCTCTCACACCAGGGATTGTCACAGAGGGCAACTTTGGCGGAGGTTGAAGCTCGTTTGACCCAGGCAATGGATTTCAATGAGGCCGAGCTGAGGTCGCAAGCGCTTGCCCAGGCTGCTGATGACAGGAGGACGAGGCTGGACTCCCTTGGAGGGCGGCTCAGGTCTTACAGTGTGCGCCTGTAGCTCCATGTACTTTATCTTTTGGAATGAATGAAAATTTTTCTTCTTTTGTCGAATCTTTAATCTTGTTCTTCTTTTGAATTGTGATTCCAAATTGTATTACAATTTCTTGAGAACATAGTTCTTGTTGGGCAGGATGATGAGACTTGGCTATCTGTCAATTCAGAGGTCGCGATGACATAACTGGTTGAGACGCCACCAAGCCCGAAACCGGTCCTTGTCGGATCGAAAGATGAGACCTATCTTTTGTAAATGTCAACAGGGCTCGGAATTGAGACTTAGCTGTCTGCTGGTTCAGAGGTCGCGATGACATAACCAAATGAGACGCCACCAAGCTTCAAAATTTGGTGATACTTGTCTTTTATAAATGTCAACAAATATCGAGACCTGTCTTTTGTAAATGTCAACAGGGCTCAGAATTGAGACTTAGCTGTCTGCTGGTTCAGAGGTCACAATGACATAACCGAATGAGACGCCACCAAG
The DNA here is from genome assembly GCA_038442645.1 of Agave tequilana. Classification (NCBI taxonomy): domain Eukaryota; kingdom Viridiplantae; phylum Streptophyta; class Magnoliopsida; order Asparagales; family Asparagaceae; genus Agave; species Agave tequilana. The sequence continues at coordinate 102,123 of JAVJIF010029857.1, read as the reverse complement.
CTTCAAAATTTAGTGATACTTGTCTTTTGTAAATGTCAACAAGTATCGAAACCTGTCTTTTGTAAATGTAAACAGGCTCAGGGTTGAGACTTGTCTTTTGTAAATGTCAACAAGCTCAAAATTGAGACTTGGCTGTCTGCTGGTTCAAAGGTCGCAATGACATAACCGATTGAGACGCCACCAAGCTTCAAAATTTGGTGATACTTGTCTTTTGTAAATGTCAACAAGTATCGAGACCTGTCTTTTGTAAATGTCAACAAGCTCGGGGTTGAGACTTGTCTTTTGTAAATGTCAACAAGCTCAAAATTGAGACTTGGCTGTCTGCTGGTTTAGAGGTCGCAATGACATAACCGATTGAGACGCCCACCAAGCTTCAAAATTTGGTGATACTTGTCTTTTGTAAATGTCAACAAGTATCGAGACCTGTCTTTTGTAAATGTTAACAGGCTCAGGGTGAGACTTGTCTTTTGTAAATGTTAACAAGCTCAAAATTGAGACTTGGCTGTCTGCTGGTTCAGAGGTCGCAATGACATAACCGATTGAGACGCCACCAAGCTTCAAAATTTGGTGATACTTGTCTTTTGTAAATGTCAACAAGTATCGAGACCTGTCTTTTATAAATATCAATAGGCTCAGAATTTGTGATGGAATTTGGGAAGAGTCTCGTTTTCACGAGAGAATCACTGTCATAGGTTTAATGTTAACGTAACAGCGGAATATATTTGTGGCCTTACCATTCTATGGATGAGAATTGGTAAGTGACTTTGGAGGTCTCGTCCTCACGGGGAGAAACGAGGGAATTGCTGTCATAGGTTTAATGTTAACGTAACAGCGAAATATATATGTGGTCTTACCATTCTATGGATGAGAATTGGTAAGTGACTTTGGAGAGGGAATCAAATAGGAACGGGTCCCTTAGGATTTTTAGCAAACCCCCAGCTGTCAACGGGTTTGATACGCCTTTACCAACTACCGTTTGAATTGGGCTAGCCATGCTATTCCCCTCAGCATGATGAGTTGTCGAGGATCTATGTTGGGCTTACAGGCCAACATTTTCCTCTATCCTTAATCGTTAAAGATGTCGGATTATCTGGTTAATATATGCATAACCTTGATTCTCCTTCGGGACAGCCAGTACGTGACCAGGTTCCCACTGGTTTACAGTTGTATTATCTCGCTTGGAGGAAGAGAAAGGCTCTCTTTGTGTGTACTTTGGACACGAAGATCTTGATCAGAGGTGTAATGTTAACTTGATCATGAGAAGAATCCTTGATTAAGGATAATACTTCTTTAAGAACTTGCTATTGATCGGCATCATGAGTAGGTCGCCATCTGAAGTCATAAGGCGGTATGCTCCGTTCGAATAGACTGTTTCTATCACAAACGGTCCTTCCCATTTAGGCTGAAATTTGCCTTTGGTCTTGTGCGTCATAATCATCGGTCGTCTGACGGCTAAAACCAAGTCTCCTTTCTGGAAGACTCTTTGTTTGACCTTCTTATTGAAGGCTTTTGAGATTCGAGCTTGATATAGCTCAATATGTTGCTGCGCTTGTAGCCGCTTCTCATCTAGGGCTTCGAGCTCTTGAAGACGCAACCGATCATTATCTTCTGATGTGATTTTAGTGGTCAGAGCTACTCGCAATGACGGCATCTGGATTGTGTATGATGACATTCTGGGCAAGAAGACTGAACGTCGTCGTTAGGGATCTCAGGCATGCATGTCAGAAAGGATTCTGAATTGGCTAGCGCATCCCTGAGTGCTTCTCTTGTTTCTTTCGAGAGGCGAAGGAGCTCGTGTATAGTGATACGAGCTGGGACATTGGCCAGCTGAGCCAATATGTCATACTGAAAGGGCGTATCAAACCCTTGGCCTGGGGTTTCTTCAACACGTGGTCGAATCGTACTCCTTAGGCCTCTCTTTTCCTTGGTTGGGATTGGAGTGGATGCTGGTACTTGTACTGACGTCGTTTGCTGTTGTATCTCATCAGTAGACTTCTCATATTGCCTCAAGTATGATTTTCCAGATCGGGTACCCGTCTGTTGAGGTAGGTCAGCCTGCGTTGTGCAAATATGCTTTTCTCCTTCTGAATCACTGAGGGAAGCCGATGTAAGATTGCCGTCGTCTGGCAGGATGGAGATGACATTGCAAGACCTGCCTTTTGAGTTGGGGCTCCTTTGAATCCCGTTGTATGTCTTGGACGAGGTCTGGGTGTATCCACATGACTTCTCCTGTCTCCAATGTTAAGGGAACAAGACCCTTATTATCTTGAGTTTTAACTGGAGGATGCTTGACTTCCAACCGTGACGCAGGGACTGAATAAGTCCCGTCAGGAACTGTGACCTTTGGAGCTTTACCGAACTCAAGAGTCACCATATTGGCAGTGACTTTCTTCTGCTCCGTCTTTAATGTCAGAACCCCGGCATCGATCAGGGCTCGTATTCTATCCTTGAGGACATAACATTTGCTAGTAGGATGGTGGATCATCCTGTGGTAGAGGCAGTATTTAGGGTCGTTTGTGCGCCCTATCTCATTGGGACGCCGAGCATCTGGCAGTTTCATTTTGTTCCCTTTATGGAGCAGATGGAATATCGTGACCACCTGATCGTCTTGAAGGAGTCCTGCTTTGGAGGGAACTTAGGCTCCTGATTGTTGAAGCCGCTCTTCTTGGCCTTCGACTGCACATTGAAATACACCTAGAGGGGGGGTGAATAGGTGTAATTGCTAATCTAATGATCTTTTTAAACTATGAAATGAGTGATGCAACAATCTCTCAAAAACACGACTAAGAGCCGAATACCCCTTTCGAGGTTCTGAACTCCTTCCTCCCAATTCCCCTTGAATGGGTTAGAGGTGCGCAATGCAACCGTGTTGTATGAGATATGATCGAACAAGTAAAGAATGAAATGCTATGATGAAACACACACACAAGCAATCCAAGCAATCAAGGATATAGCAATACAATGCACACAATTAAGCCAAGCAAGTATAGATGAATTGCAATAGAAATATATGCAAGGCAATATGAAACAATGCTCAAAGCACAAGCAAGTATATATGATGATATGAATGGATGATGCTTGCACAAATGTAAAAAGAGTAGAGTTGAGAGAAATTGGATCAAACGCAAAGACCAAGATGTGTTTCGAGGTTCGAGCCCTAGCTCTACATCCCGCCTACACCACCGTGTAGGATTTCCCAATCCACTATAGGAGTACCAAACTCCTCTCTCAACCTTACAAAGCCACCGAGGCTATACAACCACAATCCACCTCTACCGAAGAGGGATACGGCCCGTAGCCAAATCAACAACCACCTCTACCTAAGAGGCTCACAAACCAATCACAATACCACTCCGATCACCTCTACCGAAGAGGGATTCACAAAAGCAAGGAGGGTTTACAACAAGTGGTTCCACAACCACAAACTTCTCTTTTCTTTCTTTTCTCTTTTCTTTTTCCACACAAAACAAAAGATCCTAATAACTTAGGATAGAAGATATAGCTCAAGTGGAAACTAAGTGTTTTGGAAACAAGCAACAAAGAAAAATACTTGGGAAAATTCTTGCCAAAAGATATAGAATGAAAATCAACACAAATATCCCAAATCCTATTTTCTTTGATTTTCTAAAACACAAAACAAATAAAGATTAAATCTTTTTAGCACTTAAACTCTTTTAAAAACTCTTTTAAACTCTTCAGAAAACTGTAAATTTTCCTCTTCAAAAACCTTAGCCAAAATCCCAAAGGAATGGGGTTTATATAGGCCAAAACAGAAAACTAGCCGTTAGGCTGATGTGGCAGTTCTGACAGCCACCGGTCGACCGGCCCGGTCGACGCCAACGGTCAGAAATATGACCGTTGGGCACTATCGGTCGACCGGCCCGGTCGACCGAAAACTTCCAGAGAGCAGAACTCTCACATCGGTCGACCGACCGGTCGACCGGATCTGTGCCTAACAGACGTGCACGTCTGTGCACGTCGGTCGACCGGGTCGGTCGACCGGCCCCTTGGTGCGGTCGACCTACACGGTCGACCGACCAGCCTGTCAGCACAAATCAAGGTCAGAATTTTTGGAAAAATATTTTATAAAAAATCTTTTATCTTTTCTGAAAATTCCATAAAAATTGTTTTGTCATTTTATATTGAAACATAAACCTGTGATAAAAATTTCAAGACAATATATCAACATATCAATTCATTTTTGTGTCTTGCAAATTTTATCAAAAACAAATCCTGTATTTTTGTCAAACTTGATTTTTCCAAAACATGAATAGGATAGTCAAAATAAGTTTGTTTACCAAGTTAAAGCATGTATGTATAAATAGAAAACATCTACTATACATATAACATATGTAAACTTGTTTTGATCTATTATTCATGAAAACCAAATACCAAATCATAAAACGTGTGTGTTTTGTGCACTTGAGCATATCAACTAAACTAAGCTTTACACATGGATCTAAAACTCATAATCTAAACTAGATACCTAAGTCTTCTTGATGATCTTCATCTTCAAGTAGACTTGCTCCAAAACTCCGTGATTCTCCAAGTGCAAAGGTATGATCTTTAAGCTTTTGGCACCGGAATCATCATGAATAGCTTCTAAACATCTTGTTGAAGCTAATCACAACTAATATCCTGTTAATGATCTGAAACTTAGAAACACAAGAATATTAGTAAACATAACTACATGGGTGTTGATCATCATCAAAACTAGAGTGGAAAGCCATTGGGCCAACAATCTCCCCCTTTTTGATGATGACAAAAACTCATGGAGTTAGAGTTATATATGCATGGATTAAAGTTAAGCTTCAAAGAAGGCTCCCCCTTAACTCATGCATCACAATAAACATAATATATATGCAATGAAAGCACATGATACTAAACAAAAGCATGCATCATATCTTATTATTTATTTGCTATGCATGAACTTAGTATATGCAAAAACACAATTATGCATATATAAAAACAAACTCAAATTCTTCTCCCCTTTTTGTCAATCATCAACAAAGGGGTGAATAATCAAAAAAAAAAACCATAAATAAAATGAGGGGTAAAAATCTTACTTCCCCTTTGTCAATCAAAATAATACAAAAATGTTCTCCCCCTTTTTGTTTAAAACAAAAAACAAAATCAATAAGGGGTGACTACAAACATGATATCAATTAATAAATATGTCAATGAAGCATCTTGATACCAATAAACAAGAATCAATATATGTTATATATATATACATTCATGAAGAGGAAGACGCTAAGTTAGCTTCCCTACACATATGCATTACATGAAGAAGGGATGACAAGCCCCAATTCACATAACACATATTATGTAATGCATAGGAGGAGATGTGAAGCTCCCCCTACACACGTATATCATATAAAGAAGAGTTGTCAATCTCCTCAATTTATAATATACTCAACATGAATCTATATGTAAGAGAGATGTTAAGCTCTCCTTGCATATAGGAAATACAAATCAAAACTTTGAATATTTTCTTTAAAACAAATTTTTTTTTTTTTTTTAGATACCAATTGTAATTAAACATACCAAATTTTGAATTTCTCAAATATGATACCAATTGTAAAATTTTACCAATTTAAAAGATTTTACATAGAAACATTGATACCAATTGTAAGAATTATTCATTTTAAATATATTTAACCAAATTTGATGTTGATATCATATAATTAAATAACAACTTTTAATCATAAAGTGTGGGAGTACAAATACCAATTGAAGGACAAAATATGAAATACTCATTTTCTCCCCTTTATGAAATACAAACTAAAGTCATGCATAGTCTTGATACAAATTTAAAAATAGTCAATTGAAACAAATTGAAACTCAAGCACTAGCATAAACAACTATTTGTGCTCTAAGATATAGGAATATAGTAGGCACAAATAAAATAAGTATATGTGTAGGAAATGGAATGAGTATCAATCACCAATAGATGATACCAAATGAAAACATACATACACAATAAACATATGAGTATACAAAAAGGTCAAAATGATACCAATTGAAAAAGTTCAATGATACCATTGACATAACAATAAAAGCATGTGTATATCTCATATCATCTACACCCAATCATAATTCAAGATTTAAAGATTTTCAATTTAGGGCATACATGAACATGATCTCCCATCCTACCGCCCTTTGATGTAGGGGTTTTCAAAAATAGATTGAAAATATGGTTTGTTTGAAAATCTCTACCAAAATGAAGAACACCGCAATAGTTAAATGGAAAACTTGTTAACTAGTACGAAGTCCTTCAAGTAAGAATAAAACAAAGTTATTTTTCATAAAGCATGAAAATCACATGATAATCATCACTCTAATCAATAAAGCATAACTCATGAGAAACAAAAACATGAGCAATAGATATGAGTGTACAAATAATATGTGAAGATCAAAATCATGAAAAAATATTTCATTAAGCTCAATTATTCCTTAAAACATATTCTATCAAAAAAAAAAAAACATGAAAAATCATATAAAACTACTATTTAATCTTCAAGGCATATGTATGTCTAATGCAAGCTAACAATACATACATATCCAAAACTCAACGAGTCCACTAAGAGTAGATGCATGAAAGCACGTGGCTCAAAAAGGATGTATATGTATAAGATTAGTTTGAACTAGATAAACATATACATGAAGTTAAACATAAATACATCAAGCATAAAAATCAAATTTTCATTAAACAATCAAATTTTATTTCATGGTATATGTATGAATTTGTCACTACACTAAAATATACATACATATCCCTAAACACAATTGAGTCCATAAATAGATTTGCGTTGAAGGCAAATGACTCAAGGGGTATACATGTATATCTTAATGTTTTGGCAAAATGCACATATACATGAAATGGAAACTCATATTCATCAAAAACAAATTCAAAAATGGGAATACAAGTTTAAAATGTATGAATCATCAAAACTAGACTATACTAGCACATCTAATGGGTTCAAATAAGCGTTCAAGCTCAACATATATAGATTATTTGTTACCCACTCTATGTACAAGTATATAACTAGTCTAATGAAAACTAACATCTAAACATGTAATCAAGTCATGAAGCATCAAAACAAACACGAATACCATATTTCTAACTAAAACACATACAAAATTCATCATAATTCTTTATTTTAAATGAACATGATCTAAAAACATGACAATGGGCATAACAAGTAAGAATGAGCAAATCACCAAAACTAGCTTATACGTGTGCATATAGTGAATACAAATGAGCATGAAGTTCAATACATAAAAAACAAATGTAGCTCACTATTTGTACATGTATAACACAAGTTTTAATAAATCTACATTCAAACATGTTATTACCACAAGAAGCATCAAAGCATGATAAAAGAACATCATGATAAAACTAAAAACATGATTAATATGCAAATTTACATGTATTAGATTCATGATGTACATTATAGCTAAACAAACGGTGAGAACACTAAAACATGAATCAAATAAGCATGTGTGTCTCAAATACTATACATGTATGTCATGGATCTAATAATCATGGAATTTACACACTAATCCAAAGACATCAAAAATAGCTTAAACAAATGAGACATGCTATAAATAATGAATCATAAAAGCATGTAAACAAATATATGAGAGTTAGAGACTTATACCAAAACGATGAGGGCACTTCTCTAATTCTCCAAATAAGGTGGTCCTCCCACCAACTCTTCCTTGAAAGTGATGCATCCATATAATTTCCTTTAAGTCCGGAACGCAATCCACTCCAAGGTGTCCAACACTCTACTCACGTCAGTGAGAGCCCTCACCTACATCAAAAATGGAGGTGTGGTCTTTGGTACCCATTGTCTTTTGGTCCATGGGGGTTAGTCTCATTTTCTAACCCAAACATATTTCTAGCTAAATTTGTAGTATGTAGTCTATCAAAGCAAAATTTAGCTAGATGGCCTTTCGACCACAATGTGTACAAGTGTACACATGAGCATACGTGTGATGGGTGTCCGTGAGGAGCATGTGTATGCCGTGGAGGGTGTGCATGCATAAAAGATGGAACTTGTTCTTTCGAAGCAAGGTTCCAACCGTGTATGGTTCATGGCACATTGGCTCATAGTGGAGCCCAAACAACTAACTTCTTCTTAAGCATGGATATATCATTGTGATAGAAGAAGAGGTGTGGCATGCAATAGGTGAAGTGTGTGATACTACCCTAGCATGGCAAACATGAGAGACATATCATTTTCAAAGAATTATTCTTATTCAAACAATTTCTAATTCTTTCGAAATGACTCATTTTCTCTTTTCAAAGAATCATTTTTTTTAAAACACATTCAACTTTGAAGTTAACGTTTCATTTTTCTTCAAAAGAACATGGCAATCATTTTATTTTTCAAAAAGTTATTTTCTTAAGTGCAAGATCAAGTTGAGATTTCAATGAGTCCCTTCATTAGAAACCTTCCTCTTCTTCTTGCAAAACAATGTCAAGTCTAGAATGCAAACAAAAATTTTCTTTTTCAATTTTAGACTTTCTTTTCAAAATCTTATATTTTTCTATTAATTTTTCACAAACAATAGATAGTTCTTCATTTAAGGCATGGGGATCAACAATATCATCACATGAAGAACTAGCATCATCACTATCTAAGTGGGTTTCGATTGTACCTCAAGGGAGTCATTCCCTTGGACCATGTAGCATGAGATTCGGACTCTCCACTAGATTCCTCTCCCTTGGATTGTGCTTGAAGCTCGGAGGTGGTGGTTGTAGTTGACAATAGATTCCACACTGCAAAAGCGGAATCAATATTAGAAACACGCATAAGATAATCTTTAGGTAAAGTGCTTCTAATAGCCTCAAGGCTTGTGCATTGGCCCCTATATGATTGCAATCACTAAGGAAGGATTCCTTGGTAATAGCAAGATAAACTTTATGACCTAGGGTTTGTAAATAAACGGTCATTCTTAATTCCAAACATGAATGTTAGAAGGGTCATACAAAGGGGGTCATGAAGTCCATGGTATAAACTAAATGTGTGCAAACAAGCAAATGCAAAAGAGATTAGTAAGCAAATGGATCACTCTAGGATGTTAAGCCTAATATCAGGAGCACTAGCTCTGATACAATTGAAATACACCTAGAGGGGGGGTGAATAGGTGTAATTGCTAATCTAATGATCTTTTAAACTTATGAAATGAGTGATGCAACAATCTCTCAAAAACACGACAAGAGCCGAATACCCCTTTCGAGGTTCTGAACTCCTCCTCCCAATTCCCCTTGAATGGGTTAGAGGTGCGCAATGCAACCGTGTTGTATGAGATATGATCGAACAAGTAAAGAATGAAATGCTATGATGAAACACACACACAAGCAATCCAAGCAATCAGGATATAGCAATACAATGCACACAATTAAGCCAAGCAAGTATAGATGAATTGCAATAGAAATATGCAAGGCAATATGAAACAATGCTCAAAAGCACAAGCAAAATATATATGATGATATGAATGGATGATGCTTGCACAAATGTAAAAAGAGTAGAGTTGAGAGAAATTGGATCAAACGCAAAGACCAAGATGTGTTTCGAGGTTCGAGCCCCTAGCTCTACATCCCCGCCTACACCACCGTGTAGGATTTCCCAATCCACTATAGGAGTACCAAACTCCTCTCTCAACCTTACAAAGCCACCGAGGCTATACAACCACAATCCACCTCTACCGAAGAGGGATACGGCCCGTAGCCAAATACAACAACCACCTCTACCTAAGAGGCTCACAAACCAATCACAATACCACTCCGATCACCTCTACCGAAGAGGGATTCACAAAAGCAAGGAGGGTTTACAACAAGTGGTTCCACAACCACAAACTTCTCTTTTCTTTCTTTTTCTCTTTTCTTTTCCACACAAAACAAAGATCTAATAACTTAGGATAGAAGATATAGCTCAAGTGGAAATAAGTGTTTTGGAAACAAGCAACAAAGAAAAATACTTGGGAAAATCTTGCCAAAAGATATAGAATGAAAATCAACACAAATATCCAAAATCCTATTTTCTTTGATTTTTCAAAAACACAAACAAATAAAGATTAAATCTTTTTAGCACTTAAACTCTTTAAAAACTCTTTTAAACTCTTCAGAAAACTGTAAATTTTCCTCTCAAAACCTAGCCAAAATCCCAAAGGAATGGGGTTTATATAGGCCAAAACAGAAAACTAGCCGTTAGGCTGATGTGGCAGTTCTGACAGCCACCGGTCGACGGCCCGGGTCGACCGCCAACGGTCAGAAATATGACCGTTGGGCACTATCGGTCGACCGGCCCGGTCGACCGAAAACTTCCAGAGAGCAGAACTCTCACATCGGTCGACCGACCCGGTCGACCGGATCTGTGCCTAACAGACGTGCACGTCTGTGCACGTCGGTCGACCGGGTCGGTCGACCGGCCCCTTGGTGCGGTCGACCGACACGGTCGACCGACCAGCCTGTCAGCACAAATCAAGGTCAGAATTTTTGGAAAAAATATTTTATAAAAATCTTTATCTTTTCTGAAAATTCCATAAAAATTGTTTTGTCATTTTATATTGAAACATAAACCTGTGATAAAAATTTCAAGACAATATATCAACATATCAATTCATTTTTGTGTCTTGCAAATTTTATCAAAAACAAATCCTGTATTTTGTCAAACTGATTTTCCAAAACATGAATAGATAGTCAAAATAAGTTTGTTTACCAATTAAAGCATGTATGTATAAATAGAAAACATCTACTATACATATAACATATGTAAATTGTTTTGATCTATTATTCATGAAAACCAAATACCAAATCATAAAACGTGTGGTTTTGTGCACTTGAGCATATCAACTAAACTAAGCTTACACATGGATCTAAAACTCATAATCTAAACTAGATACCTAAGTCTCTTGATGATCTTCATCTTCAAGTAGACTTGCTCCAAAACTCCGTGATTCTCCAAGTGCAAAGGTATGATCTTTAAGCTTTTGGCACCGGAATCATCATGAATAGCTTCTAAACATCTTGTTGAAGCTAATCACCAACTAATATCCTGTTAATGATCTGAAACTTAGAAACACAAGAATATTAGTAAAATAACTACATGAGTGTTGATCATCATCAAAACTAGAGTGGAAGGCCATTGGGCCAACAGTTTCAATGTCTTATTTGCAGGTTTGTCTTAATGAAGGGAAAGAAGATAAAGCCAGGCAAAAGCTAGTTAAATTCTAAATTAATTGGATCTATTTGGTTAACTGAAGATAAAGCCAAATAAATATAGTTAAAAATCAGATTTAGAAGAATCAATTTGGTTAGTTTGAAGAATCAAAGGGATACTGTCAAATCCAAAGATCCAAAAGAGATATTATCAGAAGATTTTTTCTGTTGGGCAAGCGATTTTGTTCATATCTCCAACTTATCTCCATGCTTTTCAGAAGATCTTTTCTATTGGGCCAGCGATTTGTCTCACTTCAAGCACACTCCCCTTATCCGTTTCAACCTATAAATATCACCACTTCAGAAGGCAAAGAGGCACCACATAGCAGAGAGTTAGGCTTGTTTTTGTTTCTAGCTTTTAACTTACATTTTTTCCTTCTTTTGTAATTTTCTAGTTTCTTTATGTAACTTAGGTTGGAGAAGAGATTCATGTAAGTAAGAGAGTTTGTACTAAGAGTGATACCATTATAATTCTTTTCCTTTCTTTCGTAGTCTTTCAATTTAATCAAAAGTAGCATTTTATGTTATTTTTTCCTTATTTTTGTTTTACTTTCCTCTAAGGGCTTGTAATCCAAATGAATTGATGCTCGAATATGCCTGCCCTTGCTAGTGCCATTGATGGTTTATGGTGATGGTTAACCATTTCTTTTTTATTTTGTGTTTACACTTTCTTTCGATAGCTTAGGTTGGGAATAGAGAAGATCTTATTGCCATGTTTGCTTGCCTTCAAGCTAAGATAAGTCGTTGCAATGGATCTACAGTATGTAGGCGCCGAAGAGTAAGTATTATTAGTTTTTCTTTATTTTAACTTCTTAGTTTAAAACCCCACTTTTAAACCACTCTTTTTTTTTATCAATTTAATTCTTTTTTTAAGTTAGTTTTTCTTTTAAAACAACAACACAATCTCTCTTCCATCTTCTCTTATTTCAATATTAACATTCCCTTTCATTTCTTTCTAAAACAAAGAAGAAACGTTTTAACCTATTTTTAAACTTGAAAGAAACTTTCTAAATGCTTCTAACGCAGTCCCTTCTTATAGATCATGACGCGTAGCCACTTGCTACAATGATAGCATTAAGAATCTAGCACGTTTCTAAACTCTATATCTTTTTGCGTAGGTTCAAACTCAATCAAATTTGGCGCCATTGTCAGAGAGGAATGGTAACTTTTGCAGGTGTAAATTTAGGAATCTAAAAGCTGCAGAGGATATATTGCTACTCTGTGACTCTGCCCAAGAAGGCAGAGCACCAAAGCCCTCTACCTTGACGTGAATACATGACAAAAGATGCATTTGCGCAGCAATAGAGGATGACCACTAATTGAAATTTTCGCAGGTGCTTCCATACTGTAAAATACAGTTTCTACATCTATTAGTTTTCTCTTTCATTTAACTATCCATACTATTTTTAATTCAACTGTAACTTGATATTTGTAAATGCTAAAAAATGTTTAAATATTGGATTCTAGGCATTTGTCTATTCGTTACATTTATATTACTGTTAAAGAGGGCTGGAGGAAAAGGTATGTGTGCATAGCATGTAGTATAGGAAACACATTTTGAGTGATATATAGTGCGAAGTGTTGCTTTATTATTATATTTGTACACTCACACTAAGTGATTTAATCGCTTAACCGATAAACAAGATAAGGTGGGAAAGTTATTACCCTTCTTTCGTTCAAAAATCATCTCCTTATCACTAACCCAGCCTACTAAAACTGAGTAGATGTTGGCCTAGGGACATCTCGGACTCAATATGAGATTGATCTAAGGAGGAAGTTGTTAAAGTTGACTCCAGTCAAATCAGTGTCAAAGGTTGGGGATTGAGAGCGAACCCTCGAAGAACAATGATTTGACATAATTAGGCCTATTGCTCAGGTACAAATACCTTCCACTGATTTTGCCCACCTGGCCAATTAACTGTGGTCAGATTGCTGCAATATATCTCTTGTGGATAGTCTAACCACTTACGTGTCGTCTAGGTCTAAGGTCTATCCTAATTTAGGCTAGCTTTTTCTTTCTTTTTATTTGTTTATTTATTTGTTTGTTTTTATCTTGACACTATTTTTGTGTGATTTGGATTATAACTATAATTTTTTTAATGCTTATAGTGATCCATATACACCCCGACCTCTTTTTTGGATAACACCAACCTGACATTTTATAATTTTAACCAATCAAGTATGCCGGATGGTCTTATCCGAATCCTCATATGCCCTAGTCCCAATATTATGAATAAGATTGGAACAATTATCATCTTCACTCTCATCGAGTTAGTGGGGATACAACTTCCCTGAGTCATTCTATCATCACCTACCAACATATTCTTTTCTAGAACAAACTAATGGAAGAAAAATCTGATTTCGAAACGAGGATAGATACTTGAACAAAAAAATTCTAGAAGTTTTGCATGTGTTCGAGCGATAAGTTCAAAATATGAAGGACTCACAGTCCTATTAAAATTTTTAAATTCAAGATCCTTACTCTATTTTTCAAGTCCCACAATAACAAGAAGAGCCTACTGTCCTAGAAAAGAGTATAGAATCCATGATCAGTCCCAAAATGATTATATTGAGTCCTAAAATGATTCCTTCAATAGATTAGAAGTACAAATGGGTCATTGGTCAACACCATTAATGATAAGAATGAGAAAACTCTCCTTACCCAAATTTTGACCATTCCCATTCTCCTAGCCATATTGTAGAACCATGAATCAAGATCTTGGAGACTTTAACCAAGATTCACTTCCACCACAACATAATGAACTTGACTAATCCTAAACCTTGAACAAATTGGCAAGTTTCCACTTCAATAAAATTAAACTGGATTGTGAATGTGACCCCAATCCCCAACTCTGTGATTCAATTTTAAATCTATTTTGACTCTGGTATCTTTAACCGATTTGAACCAGTTCTCATGCCAATATTGATTTTTTATACCCATACAGCTTGAGATTGAACCATCTATTTTGGATAGTCACGTTCCACTGATGGAAAAAAATATGTAAATTCCATTCTTTGATTTGAACCCAACTTTTGAACTAAATCTGACTCTCGAACCTAAACTTGATTTAAGTCATATTTCTGAGTCAGTATTGGTTCCCAAACTATCACTCTTGAGGCCAAACTAACTATTCCACAAAGTCACATTTTTTTGTTGGACCTAGGTATTGTCCAAAATGACTCGAGATGATATTCCAAGATTGGTCATATAAAGGGGATAATTTTCATGATAGATCATGCATGATCCTATTCAATGTAGGAGTAGCAAAATTGTAAATAAGAAAGAGGTCATCAAAAATAAGTTCTTTGAAAATCCACGTTACTTAGATTGGGCAGCAACATTTGGCCCAATCCGACCACCACCGGAGGCACCACCTTGAGGTAACATTTTTCTTCCCTTTATTTTTCATGCATATATGCATTATTTAAACATTAAAGACAATGCATGAGATAGGTGTGGGGAGGGTTTAACATAATATAGGTTTTGTTTAATATATAAAAAATATTACTTTGCTTTTAAAAAGCTTTTTGAAAAGAGAAACATATTTTGACCTATTTTTGTAAGAAATTAAGTTAATTTTAAGGAATAGGAGAATCATAATTAGAATTTTTTATACTTGATCAAAATAAAATTATTTGTTTGATTTTTAGGGTTAGGAAGAAAAATTGGAATTAATCTTGATTTTTACCTGACAAAATATTGCATACTTTATACACTAACACACTTAAGATTAAAAACAAAAATTCTTATGCCTTATAAAAAAAAATGAAAGAAAAGAAAAAAAATAATATATATATCTTAAAAATCTTCTAATTAAATTGGGTATTTGTGCCTCATAAAGCATAAGTATTCACGCCTAAAAGTGATCCATATAATTAATAAAATTCTTATTTTGTGACCTTGTTTGTTCGAGTCCTTAAGTCTTTGGATACTTTCTCACCTGCTGTCCTAAGAGCGTCCATTTGAGAATCATCGACCTAAGACTCGTTACATGGGCAGATTAGAAAGCCTAATAAAAGTAAAGGATAGTACGACAAAAAATTTATAAAAATAAGACATAAGAGTTATAGTTGAAGAATCTCGAACCAAAATTTACGGTCACAAAGGTGCATATGACTTAGGGTAAAATAATAGACTAGATGAGAAATATAGTTTGACTCTTACCTTGATTGATAACAAGTTTTTGAATAGAGACTTAGTTTAGGATTGAAAAGTTTGGTTTTTCTATAACTTATAGGTTAATTGAATTTTTGCAAAAATACTTCAAATATTTTCTCATCTTTTCAAAATGCATTTATAAAATACTAACACTTTATTTCTCTTTTTTTTTGTGAATTTTGTGGGTGTAATCCATGAAAATTCTCACCAGACAAAAACTCATCCTCTAAGGATAACTTAAAGGTTTAACGGCTTGTTGCACATGCTAAGTGCAATCATAATTCTTACGAAAGTGTGTTAGATTATGTAGCTATATTTCTTTGTTTACTCGAGGACGAACAAAAGATAGATGTGATAGTGTGATTGTACACGTTTATTGCATATCTATTATTACATTATTACATTTATCTTGTAATAAATCCTGCTAATTCTATCTAATGTCTTATTTTGCATATTTGTCTTAATGAAAGGAGAGATGATAAGACCAAATAAACGATAGTTAAATTCTGATTTAATTAGATCTATTAGGTTAACTAAAGATAAAGCCAAATAAATACAGTTAAAATCCGATTTAGAATAATCAATTTGGTTAACTTGAAAATTCAAAGGGATATTGTCAAAATTCAGAGATCCAAAAGAGATTTTATCAGAAGATTTTTTTTCTATTAGGCAAGCAATTTTGTCCATATCTCCAACCTTATCAGAATATCTTTTCTGTTAGGCAACGATTTGGTCTCATCGTCAAGCACGCACTTCCTTATCCATTTCAAACCACTCAGCACAGAGATTAAGCTAGTTTTAGTTTCTAGTTAACTTAGGTTTTTTTTTTTTTTGCCTTCTTATGTAATTTTCTTGTTTCTTTATGTAACTTAAATTAGAGAAGAGATTCATGTGAGTAAGAGAAAGAGTTGAATTGGGAGTGACACCATTATAATTTTTTCCTTTCTTTCATATTTTTTAATTTAATCGAAGGTTGCATTTATGTTATTCTTTTTCTTGTTTTTGTTTTACTTTCCTCTAAGGTGCTTGTAATTCAAATGAATCTAATGCGTCGAATACGTTTGCCCTTGCAAGTGCCATTGATGGCTTATGATGATGGATAACCATTTCTACTTTATTTTCTACTTGCACTTTCATTGATAGCTTGATCGGAATGGGGAAGATCTTATATGCCATGCTTTGCTCGCCTTCAAGTCAAGGTAAGTCGTTGCTATGGATCCACGGTAAGCAAGCTCTCAAGAGGTAAGTCTTATTTAGTTTTTCTTATTTTAATTTCTTAGTTTAGAATCCCACTTTTAAACCACTCTTCTTAATCAATTTAATTCTTTCTTTTTAAGTTTGTTTTTTTTTCCCTTTTAAACAAACCACAACACAATCTCTTCTTCCATCTTCTTCTATTTTAACATAACATTTTTTCTTTCTAAAACAAAGAAGAATGTTTTAACCTGTTTTTGTAATCTTGAAAAGAAACTTATTAAAAGCTTCTAACGCAGTTTCTCCTTGTGAATCACGACCCGCATAGCCACATGTTATAACGGTAGTGCTGAGAACTTAGCACGTTTCTAAACTCTATATTTTTCTGTGTAGGTTCAAACTCAATCATGTGATGAAATTGAATCTGGTTAAAATCTCCAAAACACCATGATTCTTGATTCTTATCAATATGGCTAAGGGAATCGAGAATGGTTAATAATTGAGTAGGGGAGAGTTTCCTTATTCCTGTCATTAATTGTGTTGATTAACTTATTTGTATTTTACCCTATATATAGACTGTGTACAATTAAGAATTGATTGGATAAAATTATTTGGTACTAACTCCGGCAGGGCCGCCCTAGACTCGGGCGACAGGGCCCAAATGCTGGGGGCCCAAAATCCAATTAATTGCATAGCAAGTTGGGTCCCAGTTTTAAGCGCTCTCGGTCAGGCGTGTTATGGGGTGTTTGGTTGCAAGGAAGTGAGCGGAAGTAAGGAAAGGGGAAGTATAATTACTCACTTCTCTATCTATCCAAACACCGGAAAAAGAAAATAAGAAAACTCCTTTTCTTTCTCTTTTCTCTTTTACACAACAATTTCCTCACTTCTAGAGCGCTACAGTTAATTTTTTGGTCATGTAAATCTCATTTTAATAAAGTTGTAGTACAAAACAGTTAATTTTTTGATCATGTAAATCTCACTTGCATTCTAATTTACAGTCCATTTTTTATGTTTCTTAATTAATTTTATTTTATAATATTTTGCGATTAACTTGTGGTCAACTTTTCCACTTTCACTTTCACATTACCGTCCAAACACTAGAAAAGACAAAACATTTTTCAAACGACACTTCCAAACAACATCCAAACACCGAAAAACTTACTAACCAATTCCCAAGTTTCAAAGGGAGCTATTACTACTTCCTCACTTCTTCACTTCCTCACTTCCACCCTTGACCAAACAGGCCCTATGTTGAAAACCAAACGACTGTCGGGTGCGAACCGGATTTTTAGGCAATTTCTACCACCTGGGTTGGTACGGATCAGGTTCAGATAAAACCCCACCCGACACACAAGCCTAGCTCTCTCTTCCACAGCCGAAATCTGCCGATTTATAGAAGAGAACCTTGAATCTGAAAACCTTGTCTTCACCCCCAAATAAACTCTTCCTACTCTTTTTCTCTCCAAAAACCAAGAAAATAGCTGATACAATCTCCTGTCGTCGTCCATTCCTTTTCTCAGGTAACTTAAATCTCCTCTTGCAATTGTATTTTATTCATATATTATTGTTTAAGATCAATCTCAAATGACCTCTCTCTTTTAGGAATTTGTTGATCGCTTCAATAAATAGCAAAAAAAAGAGCACTGAGTTCAACAAAGGAAGTTGAACTTGAAGTCAAAACGGAGAAAGAGACACAAACCAAAATTCCAATGCTTCAAGACCAGTGGAAGAGCCCGAGAATCAAAACTTGAAGCCTATGGAGAGGAGGAAGAAGATGAAGGCATTGGGAAAGGAGAGGCACAACAATGATCCTAAAACCAAGTCTGAAATTAGCAAGCCTACATAAGTCGTAGCAGTAGAAGAGGCACATTTGCTTTCTTCTCCTTCATCATCAAAGAGCAGCTTGCCTGCATTCCATATTCATGTCTTCAGGGACCTTGCTTCCACGGATTCATCAGTTCGGAGGGCGGTGGCTGAAATGCTGGCGGTGGAGTTGATTGAAGTTCAGAGATCATAGGAGAAGATTGAAGGGGAGGAGGGAGTGAAGGAAGCGTGGGACAGTTCAATTGGAAGCAGAGATGGTGATGGGTTAGAGAACTGCACTGCCTCTTCGAGATATGCCATTCGGTAGCTTATTCGAGTTTCTTCATCTAGGGAGGTAATGTTTTGTTCAACATTCTGCTATTTTTTTTTGTTGCTGATTTTATTGTTTTATGGAATGGCAACTGAAGCATTCCTAGTTTGTCATAGTTTCGTCGGGGCCGTTTGTTTCGTGTAAAACTTCGTAATTCGTAAATGACTTATTACTCAGTTACAATTACGGCGTTTGTTGGACCGTAATTCGTAAAAGACTTTCGTAACTTAACTAACACTCACTTGCAACCCAGTTACCACTCACTTACAGCCCAGTTACAGTTAATTTTGTGGTCATACAAATTTGTATATTTTTTTATATTAATATTAAAAAAATTTAATATTTAACTTTTTTAATATTTATTTGCAGTATTAAAACTTTTAAAATCACCAAATAGTTAATTTTGTGATCAACTTTTTCACCTACGACTTATACATTACGACAACCAAACACCGTAAAGTACAATACACTTTCCCACTTTATAATTTTATATTACCAACCAAACACCGTAAAATTACATACATGTAACTCATTTACAATTGTAAAAGACTTTACCAATTACAAACTACGAATTACGACCAGTTACGACAACCAACAGACCGCATTGTCCCGCGCAATGTTCACACTAAACTTACCCACACAGTATTATATCATTTTACTAACTAATAGATGGTGATGCTGGATAATATTGCTTTCATCATCCTGAAATTATATAGAGCTTTAGCTTCGGATTACTTTGTCATGAGAACTTGGCATCCACTATATCCCGCCCCTCTGAAAGCTCCCTAACTTCAAGATTAGGATCAAACTGAGGTATTGTTGGGCAAGGTAGGCTTTGTTTGGATTGAAATTTGTCAAGACATTTTAGCTTCATTTAATTTACAATCTAAAGGAATAATTATTATATAGAGCATGACACTAGAGCTGCTGGTTACTGTTAGTTATTCATGAAATTTTTAGTTTAACCTCTTAACTTTCTGTTCATCTGCTGGACTGCTAGTTGTAGTAGTTAAATTTTAAATGAAATGGGTTTTTATTTTATAAGGAAAGTAGCTTATTCACAAGTCAATTTCTATATTCACGCTGGCCTTTGAAAACCCAGGACCGACCCAGGAATCAGGTTATCTATACTCTTTTCTGTTGGAAATTTTATACTATTTTCTAAAGCATGCAATATCTTTACAAATTAAATTAAGATAAAACAACAAATTAGTCTAACATGTAATAACAATTATATTAAAATAAAACAAAAGAATCTGGCCTGGGGAATGCAGTCGCGATGTCGCTGCCCTGAAGATCAAAAGCCCGTCTCCTTGTTCAGACGTTGAATCGACCTTGTCCCCTAGCGGTAAAGGATCCCACGGATTCACCAGCACTCAGCCAGGACGGTGGGCAGAGCCTCTGCTCAAATGAAGAAGTTGCTCGAAAAAATAAAGATGAAAATTTTTTTAAACACTGAAGCCATTCTCACGAAGAGTAGTCTTCAGGTTTCTTTTAAGACGAGAAAAGAGAAATGAGTTGTGTGTCTTACTATTGGAGTGAGGGGTCTATTTATAGACTTAGAACCTAAGTTGTTGTAACCACTCCAACAGAAAATCCAAGCAGTTGAGATATTTTCTCAACCGATTTAGATTCTAAGACTTGGTCAAAGTTGACTTAGTAAAATAAAATCTGAAATGAAAGCTTTTCCTTTATTTTAATTCAAAAAATCCAACAGTCCCCCCCAAAAGCTTGAGTTTCAGGGAAGACAGAATAAAACAAATCAATAATAATTAACAATCAAATCATCAGATCATAAAACACGAGTGAAATTTGGGCAACATCATACTGTGAATTCGGGACAGGTGGACTATGCCTGGAACCTTTCTTAGTGAATTCATCGCCATCTGAGAGACATAGTGGACTATGTCTGGAACTAGCCTCTTATCAGATATTGATAGAATACACACAAATAAGTCTTCATCTATTGAACGAGCGGGTTGAGCGTTAAAAATCATGCTCACAATAACCGACTCATGAGAGTTTCTAAGGTCAGCCCTGCCCCCCCCAACCGCGGCCATCACGGTTCCTCTCATGTCGGTAAGTCCTCCAAGGGTACTACAGCTGGATAGTATACCCTCCACACTACATGCGTTGAACTTATTAAGAGTTAAACTCATCCTTACCTAGCTGTATCGTAAGAGCATCTCACCATAGAGAAGGGGTAGTAGCTACAACGCTACATATAGGATATAAATATATCCGGGTTGATGCTCCACACGAGTTTCACTAGTCCAGCTTGTTACTACCACATTGAACTCTTCTTGGAACTAGCTCCCAATCAAGTAGGTTGGGTTCCCGCTGTCGATGAACTCTACTATGGGCTTAAACCCATCTCTCTCGATGAAAGTAGGACTATACTCCTAGAAAGACTGTAATACCTCGTTTCCGGAATACGTACTTTGTTGCGTATTCAGCTTTTCAAACGTATTTTCCGAATTACCTTCCGTATTATCCGATTTCAATTTCAAATATCATTTTCCAATTTATTAGATTTTATGTGATTTCTGGAATTTTCTAGAATTAAAATGAATTTCTTCAAAACCGGTGTCGACCAGCACCGCTGATCAATTTTCTGATTTGTATTTTCCAAACTGTTAGGAATTTTCAGAAAGTCCTTTAGACTTTATTAATTAGAATCCTATTTCTTAAATAAAGCCTTTTCTGAGGATTTTAGGATTTTGTGAAAATTCCCACGGAGTCGGTAAATTACTGATACCGGGATTTTTATAATTAAAACTATAAGGTATTTCTTAGAAAGGACTTCATTTTAAGTCTTTTTATATTATTATAGATTTTTGGTGAAAATTTGGAGTCGTTCCGAGATACTTGATTTCGGGACGTATCCGGTATTTCCGAAATGTTTTCCATACTTTCGACTTTGTCCCGGGAACCCACGGTTTTAATTTCATAATTTTCTGAGTTAGGGAAAATATCCTTTCAATTTAATTTTCCTTCTTTTTCTTTTTTCTATTTTCTCTTCCTTCTTCATTAAGCCAAAAGAGTTTTGAATTTCCAAAAATCCCAATTATTTCCACCTCTCCACTTTCCACACTCTTCCACATTAATTGCTTCATTAATGACCCTCCACCTCACCTCCAAATGGCTCCATTTGATTGGCCAAGGAAGCCACCTCATCTCCACTGGCTTCATTTGATTGGTCAAGAAAATATCTCATTTACACATTTGCACAAAAGCCCTCTCTTTCTTAAAATTCCATCCCCTTTACAAATTCAAAATCCTATTTAAACCAAACCCTTTACATTTCATCCTTTACTTCATTTCCTCAAGAATTCCAACCTTAGCAAAATCTCTCTCTTTCTCAAAGCAAACCCTAGGTCTCCTTGCCATCTCAAGAACCGCAACTTGGATTTTGGGATCGTCCGAGTTATCGCCGAGAATCAAGTTGGTATTTCAGCTCGTCCGGAACTCGTAGAAACTCCAAACGACCGTTCGAGGTGAGTATCTTTACTCACCAAGACTAGTAATATTCTTAGCATACTTGTATTGATAGATCATGTCACTTTATGTTATAAAAATCCTATTTTTATCCATTCAAAACAACCACCACAAAAATCTGGATTTTTAGTCAGACCACAGCCTATTTCAGAACATCGGTCGACCGGCCCTATGGGGGCAGTCGACCGATATGCACAAACGTGCACAGAATTGGGCTAGCGGTCGACCGGTCCATAGACCAGTCGACCGGCTAGGAGACCTGGAGCTCACCTGGAGCTCCAGATTCGGTACGGTCGACCGGCAGTCGACCGATACCCTACCGCCCTTGCAAAGCCCAGTCGACCGGCAGTCGACCGGTCGATTCTGGAGCTCACGCACTTTGGCCAGTCGACCGGCAGTCGACTGGCAACCCTACCGCCTTCACAAACCCCGGTCGACCGGCACTCGACCGGAGGTCGACCGCCAGTTCAAAACTGTGCCAGACTTCTGTTTTCTTTCTGTTTTAAATTTTGATCGTTCATTGATACATGTATGATATGCTAGTATTGTTTATGCTTCCTAATTGATACCACATGACATGTTACTTGATGGATCTCATGGCTTATACTTCATGACATGTTACCATGTATCTTCATGTTAGACTTGTTAATTAAAATGTATATCTCCACTTTATCATGCTATCACTTGTACCAAGCATGATTGATTTGACCTTTACATAAAATAGACCAACTTATATTGGGTCCGGGGGAGACCATGCGGATATCGATTGTGTTCGTGTTTACAGTGGTTTTAGGAAGTGTTGTGCAACCCATGTTCCAGTCTGACCTGCGGTACACCAGGGGACTGAGGGGAGAGCTTGCTCCCTGTATTGCTGGTACCATATTGATAAGGGCATACATAAGTCCCTTTTATTGAGGCCTAGCGGCTGGGTTCCGTTACAAGCACGGAACATTATTGGGCCGTTATCCCGGGCATGCACGGGATCCACTGTAAACATAGTTCATCGATACAACCGCTGATTTCCAATAACCCCCTTGCTTTATTGGGATATGGATCTATGTGCACTGGGACGCTGGACCACATAGCTAGATATCACGATGAAACAAGTAATAATGATAAGACATTAATTGTAGATGTATTGTTTTAGGACTTTGGATTTCCATGCTTTATCCTTTATATTGCTATATCTTATTTACTCGTATCCATTAGCCATTTGGCCATATCTCGTTTATTGTTATATGTCTTGATTCTGTGGATTTGCATATTCAGATTCCGAGACTTGGAACGAAGTGGATCCATCCACTGAGGACCAAGAGTACTTCAGTGAGCAGGCCGACCAGCTCTAGTTCCTCCAGTGCCGTACTCTTCATTTTTGGCTCACGCGTCTTCCTTTCTTACGTGAGCATCTTGTATACATTTGTATATCTTCTTTTGGACTTGGTTGTGAAACAAAACACTTGTAAAGTGTATCAGTTCATAACTTGTACTTGTACTTTATTGTTGGCATATATGAATATACCACGCTTGTGTTATACTCTGATCCTGTATTGTATTGTACTTTTACGCTTAGCGTATATACGTGGGCAGTTCTGACTACGTATATACGTCGCGGTGACGTGTCCGTATCCGCCAGGATCGGGGCGTCACAGGTTGGTATCAGAGCCTAGGCTCTTAAACCTAAAGTACAATCAAGTGGCAAATTCTAGTAATTTGCTTATGCCAATTATAATGTACAAAGTTATAGAGTCCGTCTTGCTTCCTTCAATTATCAATTCCTTCGTATCCTAAACTCCCTTCCATTGTTTTCAATTCCAGTTATCATACGGTATGGAGCGTCGCTCGGGTCGGAACAATGTCGGGCAAGTCCCGAATGGACCCAATGGACCAGTAGGAGGAGAGAATGTTGATGTGCTGAGGATCATTCAAGCCATGATGGTGACCCAGCAACAACAGGTGGAAGTACAGCAGCAGCAGACTGAGCTCCTGAGGCAAGAGCTAACAGCCCCAAAGGAACCAAAGCCGGGGAATGTATCGGATTTCGGAGATTGCAGCCTGCAGTGTTCACGGGGAGTGAGGAGCCATTGGAGGCAGAACAATGGTTGACGGACACGACAGACCTGCTGACCGCAGCTCGTGTCCCACAGGAGAGTCAAGTTGAGGTCGCTAAGATCCAGCTGAAGGACATAGCTCGGACTTGGTGGCTTGCAGAGGAGGCTCGCTTGGAGA
Source organism: Agave tequilana (assembly GCA_038442645.1). Classification (NCBI taxonomy): domain Eukaryota; kingdom Viridiplantae; phylum Streptophyta; class Magnoliopsida; order Asparagales; family Asparagaceae; genus Agave; species Agave tequilana. The sequence goes on along the minus strand of JAVJIF010029857.1, from coordinate 77,679 downwards.
GGCCTATCACTTGGGCTACCTTCTCCAAGAGTTTCTACAGCCGCTTCTTTCCGGCTACAGCACAGGAGGAGATGGAGGAGCAATTCATCGGGCTCAAGCAGGGAAACAAGTCGGTAGATGAATATGCAGCAGACTTCCTTAGACTCAGCCGTTTCGCTCCTTATATGGTGACGGACGAAGAGAAGCGAGCGAGCAGGTTTCAGAAGGGTCTTCGGATGGATATTCAGATGTACATGATGTCTCAGGAGTTGAAGACATATGCAAGTGTTCTCTCTACCGCTCGGAAAGTAGAGCGGGGGTTTGAGAAGACTTGGGGGGATCAGATGGGACAGCAGGCCATGAAGAGGCCATTTGTGCCTATGGGGCGAGGAGTTCCATTCAGAGTGGCGAAGACCCAGAGGCAGCCTTTCAGACCAGCGCCTTATCAGCCAGCCCAATCACTTCCTGTCTGCAACTTTTGTGGGAAGCTAGGGCACATTCGACCCAATTGCCGGAGGGCAAATGGTTTGTGTTTATGGTGTGGGTCTCGAGATCATGCAGTAGAGACTTGTCCACAACGGAGATTGGGACAACCAACCAGACCTTGCCAGCACTTCCAGGCCGAGTGGACAGCGGGTAGTACCAGGACCGCTTGGGCAGAGAAGTCAGGGACCGGCAGTGAGGAGAGACCAGGGGCCAGTGGTGAGGAGACCACCCCTTCCTCCACAGCATATGATACGCCCAGTGCAGAAAGGAGGCAGGACAGCAGCCGGGCGTGGCAGGGGTCAGGCTTACAACCTGACGGAGGCAGAGGCTGAGGCATCAGAGGAGGTGATTACAGGTAACATCAGTGTACATTCACATCCGGTTCTCGCCTATTTGATTCAGGCGCATCCCATTGTTACATCTCCGATAAATTTGTGGCCGTCCATTCTATTCCTGTTAGATTACTAGACCACAAGTGGGAGATAAGTACCGGGAATGGGGTAGTCTTATCATCTAGAGTATGTACTGACTGTCCAGTAGAACTGTGTGACAAGGTCTTAGCCATAGATATGCTCGTGCTCGATACTAAGGGGTACGATGTGATCTTAGGCATGACCTGGCTCAGTCAGTATCATGCTATAATTGATTGTAGAGAGAAGAAGATCAATTTTAGAATTCCCCATCAGCCTGAGTTTCAGTTTAGTGGAGAAGTGAAGTCCACTAAGGGAAAGCAGATCATTTCATCGGAAGTTCAGAAGCAGAAGGTGCCAGTGTGGGATGAATTCCCGGAGGTGTTTGCGGAGATTACAGGATTGCCACCTGTCAGGACGATTGAGTTCTCCATTGAGACTATCCCAGGGGCATCTCCTATATCTAAGGCTCCGTACAGGATGGCACCAACAGAGTTGGAAATCCTGAAGAAGCAGCTGCAGGAGTTATCAGATAAGGGATTGATCAGGCCAAGTACTTCACCGTGGGGAGCTCCAGTATTGTTGGCCAATAAGAAGGATGGTAGCAAGAGACTTTGTATTGACTATAGGGAGTTAAACAAAGTCACCATCAAGAACAGGTATCCCCTTCCCAGAATAGATGACTTATTTGATCAGCTTCATGGAGCCCGTGTATTCTCCAAGTTGGACTTACAGTCGGGCTATCATCAGTTGAGAGTGAAGAAGGAGGAGATAGACTGAAGACGGCATTTAGGACCCGATATGGCCACTACGAGTTCTTGTTATGCCTTTCGGAGTCACTAATGCCCCTGCAGTGTTTATGGACTTGATGAACCGAGTGTTCTCACCCTTCTTGGATCAGTTTGTTGTTGTCTTCATCGACGACATCTTGATTTATTCTAAGAACAGGAAGGAGCATGAAGAACACTTGAAGATTGTGTTGCAGACACTTCAGCAGGAGCAGCTTCATGCCAAGAGGAGCAAGTGCGAGTTCTGGCTAGACAGTATAGCATTCCTCGGACATGTGGTGTCAGCAGAAGGTGTATCCGTTGATCCGGGCAAGGTACAAGCAGTAAAGGAGTGGCCAGTCCCGAGGACAGTGACAGAGATAAAGAGCTTCTTGGACTAGCTGGATACTACAGACGCTTCATCCAGGATTTCTCTCGGATTGCAGCTCCATTGACGAAGCTTACCAGGAAAGGGGAGAAGTACATCTGGACAGAGGAGTGTGATGCAGCCTTCGAGCAGTTGAAGCAAAAGCTCATTTCAGCTCCTATCTTGAGAACTCCCTCAGGGAGAGGAGGGATGGTCATCTTTAGTGATGCCTCAGGTAAAGGCCTAGGATGCGTGCTTATGCAACATGATCATGTTATCGCATATGCATCCAGGCAGTTGAAACCTCATGAGAGGAATTACCCAACTCATGATCTGGAGTTGGCAGCAGTGATCTTTGCATTAAAGATTTGGAGGCACTATCTTCTGGGAGATAGAGTGCTGATATATACAGATCACAAGAGCCTCAAGTATATCTTCTCGCAGAAGGAGTTGAATATGAGGCAGAGGCGGTGGCTGGAGCTTATGGCAGACTACGACATTGACTTGCAATATCATCCAGGCAAGGTCAATACAGTCCCGGATGCTTTGAGTAGGATGCCAGAGAACAGAGTACTTGTCCAGTTCACTCAGCAGGAGGACTTGATTCGGGATTTCATCCGATGAGATTTGATGGTGGTCCGAGGAGCTGAGAAGACAGGACAGCTTATGGCTTTACAGATCCAGTCTTCACTGATAGAGGAGATTAAGGAAGCCCAGAAGGAGGATCCCAGACTCCAGACATTTAGAGATCAGGTCGAGGCTGGATTGAGGACGGATATCTGTATTCGTCCTGATGATGCATTGTGCTTTGGAGATAGGCTTTGTGTTCCCCAGGGAGAAGTGAGACAGAAGATTTTGGCTGAAGCACACAGTTCAGCCTACTCTATACACCCGGGGGGAAACAAGATGTACCAAGACCTGAAGAAGCACTTCTGGTGGAATGCCATGAAGAGAGAGATAGCTCAATTTGTGGCTAAGTGCTTGGTGTGCCAGCAAATAAAGATCGAGCATCAGAGATCGGCTGGACTTCTGCAACCTTTGCCAATACCTGAGTGGAAGTGGGAGCATATCACTATGGACTTCGTCACAGCATTACCTCGTAGTCCCAAGGGTAATAATGCTGTGTGGGTTATCATTGACCGTCTCACTAAGTCGGCCCACTTCATACCATTCCGGGTCGGTCAGACGACAGAGGTGTTGGCGGAGAAGTATATGAAGGAAGTGGTCCGTCTGCATGGAGTGCCAGTCAGTATTGTTTCAGACAGAGATACGAGATTCAGATCTCACTTTGGGAGAGTCTCCAAGAGAGTCTGGGCACTCGTCTGAAGTTCAGTACAGCTTATCATCCCCAGACGGACGGACAGTCGGAGCGGACCATCCAGATCCTCGAGGACATGCTTAGAGCTTGCATGATTGAGTTTGGAGGTTCGAAGCGGAAGACCATCTACACTTGGCCGAGTTTTCTTATAACAACAGTTACCAGGCAAGTATAAAGATGGCACCTTTTGAGGCACTGTATGGGAGGAAGTGTCGATCACCGATTTGTTGGGATGAGGTCGGTGAGCGGAGTTTATTGGGACCAGAGATGTTGATCCAGACGACGGAGAAAATCAAGATTATCAGGGATCATCTCAGGGCAGCTCAGAGCAGGCAAAAGAGTTGGGCAGATTCTCGGAGGAGGCCATTGGAATTCGGAGTTGGAGATCATGTGTTCCTGAAGATTTCACCGACTAAGGGAGTGATCCGTTTCGGCACTCGTGGGAAACTAAGTCCAAGGTATATCGGCCCATTCGAGATATTGGATCGAGTGGGAGATGTATCTTATCGATTGGCGCTGCCGCCATCGTTGGACGGAGTTCATAATGTTTCCACGTGTCTCAGTTAAGAAGATATGTGAGGGATGACAGCCATATTTTAGATCATTCCGAACTGGAGTTACAACCAGACTTATCTTATCAGGAGCAGCCAATGGCCATCTTAGACAGGAGTGTCAAGACACTGAAGAGCAAGGATATACCTTTAGTATTAGTGTCTTGGAACCGCCATGTGCCAGGAGAGGCCACATGGGAGCGAGAGGACGTCATCCGAGAACGATACCCGCAACTCTTCACCACTTGGTAAGACTCTTCCCTTCTATCTCTACCGTTATATTCCATCTATCATGTCTTTCCTTGTTGTCTTTCATCTTGCGAAATTTCGAGGACGAAATTTTTGTAAGGTGGGTAGATTGTAATACCTCGTTTCCGGAATACGTACTTTGTTGCGTATTCAGCTTTTCAACCGTATTTTCCGAATTACCTTCCGTATTTATCCGATTTCAATTTCAAATATCATTTTCCAATTTATTAGATTTTATGTGATTTCTGGAATTTTCTAGAATTAAAATGAATTTCTTCAAAACCGGTGTCGACCAGCACCGCTGATCAATTTTCTGATTTGTATTTTCCAAACTGTTAGGAATTTTCAGAAAGTCCTTTAGACTTTATTAATTAGAATCCTATTTCTTAAATAAAGCCTTTTTCTGAGGATTTTAGGATTTTGTGAAAATTCCCACGGAGTCGGTAAATTACTGATACCGGGATTTTTATAATTAAAAACTATAAGGTATTTCTTAGAAAGGACTTCATTTTAAGTCTTTTATATATTATAGATTTTTGGTGAAAATTTGGAGTCGTTCCGAGATACTTGATTTCGGGACGTATCCGGTATTTCCGAAATGTTTTCCATACTTTCGACTTTGTCCCGGGAACCCACGGTTTTAATTTCATAATTTTCTGAGTTAGGAAAATATCCTTTCAATTTAATTTCCTTCTTTTCTTTTTTCTATTTTCTCTTCCTTCTTCATTAAGCCAAAAGAGTTTTGAATTTCCAAAATCCCAATTATTTCCACCTCTCCACTTTCCACACTCTTCCACATTAATTGCTTCATTAATGACCCTCCACCTCACCTCCAAATGGCTCCATTTGATTGGCAAGGAAGCCACCTCATCTCCACTTGGCTTCATTTGATTGGTCAAGAAAATATCTCATTTACACATTTGCACAAAAGCCCCTCTCTTTCTTAAAATTCCATCCCCTTTACAAATTCAAAATCCTATTTAAACCAAACCCTTTACATTTTCATCCTTTACTTCATTCCTCAAGAATTCCAACCTTAGCAAAATCTCTCTCTTTCTCAAAGCAAACCCTAGGTCTCCTTGCCATCTCAAGAACCGCAACTTGGATTTTGGGATCGTCCGAGTTATCGCCGAGAATCAAGTTGGTATTTCAGCTCGTCCGGAACTCGTAGAAACTCCAAACGACCGTTCGAGGTGAGTATCTTTACTCACCAAGACTAGTAATATTCTTAGCATACTTGTATTGATAGATCATGTCACTTTATGTTATAAAAATCCTATTTTTATCCATTCAAAACAACCACCACAAAAATCTGGATTTTTAGTCAGACCACAGCCTATTTCAGAACATCGGTCGACCGGCCCTATGGGGGCAGTCGACCGATATGCACAAACGTGCACAGAATTGGGCTAGCGGTCGACCGGTCCATAGACCAGTCGACCGGCTAGGAGACCTGGAGCTCACCTGGAGCTCCAGATTCGGTACGGTCGACCGGCAGTCGACCGATACCCTACCGCCCTTGCAAAGCCCAGTCGACCGGCAGTCGACCGGTCGATTCTGGAGCTCACGCACTTTGGCCAGTCGACCGGCAGTCGACTGGCAACCCTACCGCCTTCACAAACCCCGGTCGACCGGCACTCGACCGGAGGTCGACCGCCAGTTCAAAACTGTGCCAGACTTCTGTTTCTTTTCTGTTTTAAATTTGATCGTTCATTGATACATGTATGATATGCTAGTATTGTTTATGCTTCCTAATTGATACCACATGACATGTTACTTGATGGATCTCATGGCTTATACTTCATGACATGTTACCATGTATCTTCATGTTAGACTTGTTAATTAAAATGTATATCTCCACTTTATCATGCTATCACTTGTACCAAGCATGATTGATTTGACCTTTACATAAAATAGACCAACTTATATTGGGTCCGGGGGAGACCATGCGGATATCGATTGTGTTCGTGTTTACAGTGGTTTTAGGAAGTGTTGTGCAACCCATGTTCCAGTCTGACCTGCGGTACACCAGGGGACTGAGGGGAGAGCTTGCTCCCTGTATTGCTGGTACCATATTGATAAGGGCATACATAAGTCCTTTTATTGAGGCCTAGCGGCTGGGTTCCGTTACAAGCACGGAACATTATTGGGCCGTTATCCCGGGCATGCACGGGATCCACTGTAAACATAGTTCATCGATACAACCGCTGATTTCCAATAACCCCCTTGCTTTATTGGATATGGATCTATGTGCACTGGGACGCTGGACCACATAGCTAGATATCACGATGAAACAAGTAATAATGATAAGACATTAATTGTAGATGTATTGTTTTAGGACTTTGGATTTCCATGCTTTATCCTTTATATTGCTATATCTTATTTACTCGTATCCATTAGCCATTTGGCCATATCTCGTTTATTGTTATATGTCTTGATTCTGTGGATTTGCATATTCAGATTCCGAGACTTGGAACGAAGTGGATCCATCCACTGAGGACCAAGAGTACTTCAGTGAGCAGGCCGACCAGCTCTAGTTCCTCCAGTGCCGTACTCTTCATTTTTGGCTCACGCGTCTTCCTTTCTTACGTGAGCATCTTGTATACATTTGTATATCTTCTTTTGGACTTGGTTGTGAAACAAAAACACTTGTAAAGTGTATCAGTTCATAACTTGTACTTGTACTTTATTGTTGGCATATATGAATATACCACGCTTGTGTTATACTCTGATCCTGTATTGTATTGTACTTTTACGCTTAGCGTATATACGTGGGGGCAGTTCTGACCTACGTATATACGTCGCGGTGACGTGTCCGTATCCGCCAGGATCGGGGCGTCACAAAGACCCTTAATCAGAATGACTTTATGTTTTCTAGGGTCAGAAAATTGGCTTAACAACCTTTATTTTCAAGTTGTGACAGTCAGAGATTTAACCCTTCGTGACCACATTATTATGACTCTTGACATCTTTTATTAGACCTATAAAGTCTTTGAGTAATTGTCAGAGTCTCCCCTAATTTGAATCCCAATTTGAAATTATAAGGTAGTTATAAAGTTTTCTTGTAACCTTAATTTCAAAAGGAACAAATTATACCATAATGGTTTATGATAAAGCATATATACATTGTATTTGATTATTCAAATATTTAAAGTATATATGTCTATATTTATATGCTAAAGAATAGTCAAGAAATTTAGGCAATCTAGCTTTATTAGATCCCAATTAAAGTTAGATGGGGAACAAAATCGCACATGGCTATTCATCATCCTATATATGGCTAGGATTCCAATTCTAGCTAATTTATTATGGTCCGATCATTATTTACATCAGATTCAATGTTAAAACTCGAATCAACCATAATTCGTAATCAGGGCTAATTCTAGATAGATTTAGTTATGTCCAAATGATGATAAAATTAGGGTTATAACCTAAGCAATCATTTTTAAAGTTATGGTGTACAAAGGCTGATGATATATTTAATAAATTTTTTTAGAATATTGGGTTAGTCAAAACCTCAATTTTATCAGTCTAATGGCCAGGTCGGCGTAACTCAGGTGGGAGGTTTTCTGCTCTTGGCGTTCCTTAATTATAGAACCAGGTTGAGTACCCTTCCTTTGTTAAACACCAATTATATGAAATTTGAGAAAATGATTTACCCTTTAATTTTATTATCCTATTGATCTAAAGATACTCATAATCCTGTGCCTATTTCAGCTACATTAAGAGTGTACAAATAATATTGTTGTACTCTAAATTTATCAAAATGATAGGAAGATTTCTACCAGGTTTTCTATATTCATAATATTAAAATGTCAGAATACAGATTTATGTTGGTAGCTTTTAAATTAGGGTATGCAAAAAAAAAAGATGTAGGAGATCTTACTTAGTTTCAATTTATAAAACAATATAATTTAGTTGGATATATAGCAGAGTAAGTTAGAATTCAATACAAGAGTAGCAAGATATTTTAAAAGAACTCAAACTAATTGTAGCATGCAATTTAAGCACAAATTAACATGTATATATATAGAAGTTGACAACTCCTTAGATGAAGTGTTCAATGTGTCTTTATCCAATACATAAAGCAACAAATAAATAAAGTATCAGAATTTATTCATTCAGTAAATTGAAGATAAAACATGCAAGTCTACGTGTAGTGCAGATATATAAATTTAAAATAAGGAAGGGTGTTTGTTGCGAATGTATATGAATTTGTTCATTTTATTACAAACTGAGATAGCAAGGAAAATTCAATAGCATCTAAAATAGTAATCGATATCATTTATAAGCATGCCCTTCTGAAAACACTTAAAGAATTAGAACTGATATCACAGTGAATAACTTAGGAATTAGGCAAACAAATTGAGGTGTGAACATAATACACATTTGGTTAGATGTTCATGAACATTCATCAAAACTGTTATTTTATACAAAGTTTCTACAATCAGGAATAAAAATAAGGTGACACGCTGCAGCAAATCAGGCAAGGGTTTAATAGGGAGAGGAAGCACCTCAGGGTCGTGGAGAGGAAGCACCTCAGGGTCGTGGCCTTTAACATCCTTATTGACTTCACTTGTTGGAAGAAAATATCTATAGGTTGAGATCTCATGAATTTCTGTAAAGAAAGAGCAGATCCCACTTCAGATTGTTTAGCGTGAAGTGGAGTTGGCTCAGGGTTTAGGTGGAAGTGGCGCTGGTTCCCATAAGACAAAAGCTGCCCAGTCTCGTGCTGGACAAGCACATCAAACCTAGTTGAATCATTGGATTATGTGTAGTTTAGATGAGCTAGATTAAAATATTATATCCTAGATCAACTAAGGTGCAAAAAGTACTGGGATTTTAATTTTCTCAAGGCAAAACTCAGTGACTAAAGGTTTTGGCAGTCCCCGCTGCTTAGTTAGAGAAAAAAAACCTAGAAACTGTTACATTAGGATGAAGTTCAGTTCGATAACTAACATTGCACTAGGAAAGATGGCAATACGAGTTTCTACTAAACATCTAATGCATTTATATCATAAAATCAAATGAACAGGACACCAAAAAGAAGGCTATTATGTCAGCTTCGCTAACCAGTACTTTCAGATAACTAATAAAACATGATGGACACTGTCATTTAAGAATGTAGAAAGGTAAAGATTTTGGAGTCACCTAGACTTATGCAACAAGACATGCTCCAAACTGAGATATGGAGAGGGGAAAAAGCAAGGGCATAAATCCAAACAAAGAAAGTAGCTATGAAGATATTTCAAAAAGAAACTACTATAGAAAGTAAATGAAAAAAGAGCACGCAGGGTGTGTGACTAGATGCAGTTACAACAAAACCACAATATGTATATGTACACATAGGTTTAGTATATTGTGCTCACCTTGCAAAGCATCCAAAGCAACTATAGCTTGACTTGCGGTTGCAAAATCGACCAAGCACAGAACAAGTGGATCTCCTCATGTATGCTTTTGATCCTTTAGATTGTTGGAAATTTTATACTATTTTCTAAAGCATTCAATATCTTTACAAATTAAATTAAGATAAAACAACAAATTAGTCTAACATGTAATAACAATTATATTAAAATAAAACAAAGAATCTGGCCTGGGGAATGCAGTCGCGATGTCGCTGCCCTAAAGATCAAAAGCCCGTCTCCTTGTCCAGACGTTGAATCAACCTTGTACCCTAGCGGTAAAGGATCCCCCGGATTCACCAGCACTCAGCCCAGGACGGTGGGCAGAGCCTTTGCTCAAATGAAGAAGTTGCCCGAAAAAATAAAGATGAAAATTCTTTTAAACACTGAAGCCATTCTCACGAAGAGTAGTCTTCAGGTTTTTTTTTAAGACGAGAAAGAGAAATTAGTTGTGTATCTTGCTATTGGAGTGAGGGGTCTATTTATAGACTTAGAACCCAAGTTGTTGTAACCACTCCAACAGAAAATCCAAGCAGTTGAGATATTTTCTCAACCAATTTAGATTCTAAGACTTGGTCAAAGTTGACTTAGTAAAACAAAATCTGAAATGAAAGCTTTTCCTTTTATTTTAATTCAAAAAATCCAACATTTCTAAGTCAACAGGTTCTTGTTGTGGTGGGACTTGAAAAATAAAGTAAGGATCCTGAATTTGAAAATTTTGAGGGGATTGCGAGTCCTTCATGTTTGAACTTGTCGCTCGGACTCAATCAAAGCTTCTAGAATCTTTTCGAAATCGGATTTTTCTCTCTATAGGTTGTTCTAGAAAAGAAGAAGTTGAATGTTCGTAAAGTGGTTGATAAAATGACACGGGGGAGTTGTATCCCCACTGATTCAGTGAAGAGTGATGATGATTATTTCAATTTTGTTTATAATTTTAGGGTTGGGGCATTTGTTGATTCGAATAAAACCAATCTGGCAGACTTAGTTGGTTAAAGTTATGTAATGCCGAGTTGGTGATATTTGAGTTAAAAGAGATCGTGGTGAAACATGAATTACTATTAAAGTTAGAAAGTTGCGGTTATAATTTATTTCACATAAAATGACAAAATTGACAAAGTAAGACAAACAAATAGACAAACAAAAAGAATGAAAAAAATCTAATCTAAGTTAGGGTAGACCTTAAATCTAGATGACTCCTAACTGGTTAACTGTCCACAGGAGAAATATTATAGTAATTTGACCACAAGTTAATCGGCCAGGTGGGGGTAAGATCAGTGGGAGGTATCCATGCCTGACAACGGGCCTAATTATGCCAACCATTGTTCTTAAGGTTTCGTCTCTCAATCTCCAACCTTTGACACTGATTTGATTAGAGAAAAACTCCAACAACTTTCTTCTTGGGTCAATCTCTTAATGTGTCTGAGATGCCCCTAAGACCATCGTCTACTCAATTTTGGTCAGGATTGGGTTAGTGATTAGTTATCAATAATGTATATTTTCAGTCATATTTCATACTTATTTTTTATAAAACATTACTATTTAATTCATTTATTGTTTAGTAATCTGCAGGCCTCCATAATCCAAGAGAAACCAAAAGAAGGCCAAAAGCTCACAATTATTATGAAAATAAAGATTAATTGGGAAGATAAATGAAGCTTCTATTCTATCCCATTTAAATTTGGGTTTAAATTAATTTAATTTAAAATCTAGAGGAGGAAAAGGATAGAACAAGATAAATCCTCATCCCAATTGAAGATAGTGGTGGACTTCTATTCAAATTCTGATCGCTTGCGCCACAAGTCGAAGATAAAGGGGAGAAAATTTGAATTTAACCCGGATTTAGAGATAATTGATCTCCAAGTTATCTAGAGATCAAAATATTTCAAAATTCAGGGATCAAATGAAGACTCTGAGGATAGATCTCCACATGAACGGACGAGATGAAGCCACGTGCCAAAGCGCGTGCCCTGAATCCTCAAAAATGCCGCGTTTTCTCCTAATTTGCTACGGAAACGCTTGGGGAGAAGTGTTCTACAGGGACTCTACTTCTAAGATCTCTTATAAATACCCCTGAAGAGCAACAAAGGAGGGGCATCTCAGAAGCTCAAGCTTAAGGCTTTCTTTAGATTTATTTTCTTTCTGAATTTCTATTGTAATTTTAAAGTTTTTTTTACTTTGAAGAAGATTTGTAAGAAGGAGAAGTCATTGTAATTCGAGATGACAAATCAATACAAGGTGCTTTTGTTATTTTCATATCTCCTTGTTATTTACTTACTTTTGTTCTTTATTTTTGTTCTTTATTTCATGCAATCTTTTTATTCAAAAATCATGCTTTGTTCTCTTCCACCATGAGTAACTAAATTCACTTTTCATGACTTGCTAATATCACCATCATAAACCTATAATATTGAATAGAGAACCCAATTAAATTCCATGCATGCTTAAACCCTAGGTTTATCTTGAAGGCACATGATGATGATAATTAGGTCAACTACTTGCTAGTACTCTTTAACTATTTTTCTTAATCTATGCTTGACCATTGTCTTGATATTTTAATGTTAAATTTTAATTAGCGATATTTCAATTAGAACCTTGTTATTTGTCTTATGTGTTTTATTTGAATCCTAGGGTAATTTATCATATTTATGGTTCAGCGTGAAGGTAATCTCTAGTTGGTATTATTTGTTTATGGTGGTAGATTATCAGCAGGTTATGATCTCTCTCTTCATTGATATCAAAACCAAACTTATTTTAACCAATCTCTTTCTTTAAGTTCTCCAAACAAAAGATGAAGTGGTTAAGGAAATAACAAAACGCTTCCATCGTATCTCTCCCTGAGGTTCGACCCGTATAGCCCCACTACACGGTTAAATTGCGAAGATTCAAAATCAAAACCAATAACATACACTTTTCATATTCTCTATATTCTTTTGGCAATCAAATTTTGGCGCCTTTGCCTGGGAGGGAATGATATACATTGTTTTCTAACTTAGTTCTTCTCTGTTGTGTGTACAAGACATTTATAGGAAGTTGGCACCTGTAAAGGATCAGAAGTACTGCATAGCCACTATCATAAAAGGCAGAACACCAGAAGATTTAGGAAAGCCGCGCAAACACGGCCATAGCCGCGAAAAGGCGACAATCCCAGTGAGTAATGTTTTTTGTTTCTTCTATAGTTATTTAACCTGAATCCTGTTTCTGCTGCAGTTGTTAGATTTTAGTGTAACCTATCTGGACACTGTTTCTAACAATAACAATAACTCGTGATTGAAATTTAGAAACTGGATAGACTTGCATCTAGGCATTCATCTATTTTTAATTTTTTTCAATTACTATCGAAGAATGCTGGAGATCGAGGTAAGTCTATATAGCATCTAGATTAGGAAAACACTTGTGATTAATTGCTTTGAGTGATACTATTCTATTATTTTACACACTTGCATAAAATCGACTTAAAGGCAAAACCCCTAACAAGATAAGGTGGGAAAGTCATTGCCCTTCCTGGCCCGCAAACAACATCTCATTTGTACTCATAACAAAACCTAATCTAAAATTTGAATAGACGTTGGTCTCAAGGACTTCTCGGACTTACTAGGAGATTGATCTAAGGAGAAAGTTGTTCGAATTTGACTCTTGTCAAATCGGTAACTAGGCAGGATTGAGAGGCGAAACCTCGAAGGTTGGTGGTTGGCATAATTAGGCCCATCTTTGACGGAGACCTCCTACCGAACTTGCTACTTACCTGGCTGATTAACTCATGGTCTGATTCGGTAATATTCCTCCTGCGGATAATCTAAAGTTAGGAGTCGTCTAGGTCTAAGTCTACTCTAGAATAGGCTTGGTTGATTTTTACTTTGACTTTTTGGTGTGATCTTGTTTGCTAATGATTGTGTATGTCAGCTTGGTCGAGAGACCTAGCTGCTTCTAGATTAACTTGAAATATTTCACCACCTAAACTTGATCCCAAAATGGCACAAATAATATTGTTGTAGGGTAGGTTCTATCATATTAGGACATCTCTTCCATCTTGCATTCAGCTTCTCGAAGCCGACGGTGACAAATTTCAGCTTAAGCCACAATTCATAAATACTCTCATGAAATATCGTGGTCTAGAGTCTGAAGATGCATACTTCTTCATAAAAGAATTTGAGGAGGTATGTGCTATGATGAAAATACCGCAATTGGGTGGTGATGCCGTCAAGGTACGTTTGTCCCTTTTGCCCTTAAAGACCTAGCCAAGAGATGGCTATACAGTTTAACGAAAAACTCTATCACAACTTGGGATGATTTCACAATGGTCTTCTTAAAAAAATTCTACCCTATACACAAGACCGCCTTTATCAGGAAAAACATAACGCAGTGTAAGCAATAACCCGAAGAACCATTTTGGAAATATTTCGAACGTTTCAAAGACCTTCTTACCCAATGCCCTCATCATGACATAGAGAAGTGGCAGTTATGCCAAATTCTCTATGATGGTCAAGTTTTTTTACTTTGAAGAAGATGTGTAAGTAGGAGAAGTCATTATAATTCGAGGTGATAGATCAATACAAGGTGCTTTTGTTCCTTTCTTATCTCCTTTGTTATTTACTTACTTTTTGTTCTTTATTTTGCTTCTTTATTTCATGCAATCTTCTTATTCAAAAATTATGCTCTGCTTCTCTTCCACCATGAGTAACTAAATTCACTTTCATGACTTGCTAATATCACTACCATGGACCTATAATATTAAATAGAGAACCCAATTAAATTTCATGCATACTTAAACCCTAGGTTTATCTTGAAGGCACATGATATGATAATGGTCAACTACTTGCTAGTAATTTTTAACTATTTTCTTAATCTATGCTTGACTATTGTCTTGATATTTTAATGTTAAATTTTAATTAGTACTATTTCAATTAGAACCTTGTTATTTGTTTTATGTGTTTACTTGAATCCTAGGGTAATTTATCATGTTTAGGGTTTAGCGTGAAGGTAATCTCTAGCTGGTATTATTTGTTTATGGTCGTAGATTATTAGTAGGTTGTGATCTTTCTTGTCATTGATATCAAAACCAAATTTCTTTCAATCAATCTCTATCTTTAAGTTCTCCAAACAAAAGAAGAAGGTGTAAGGAAACAGCAATATCGAAATACTTCCATCGCATTCTTCTTGAGGTTCGACCCGTGTAGCCCTCGTTACATGGTTAAATTGCGAAGATTCAGAGTCAAAACCAATCACATATACTTTTCGTATTCTCTGTATTCTTTTTGGCAATCAGTTAGTGAGTGAGGAGATTATTTTCGGGTTAAGAAAGGATACTGACTTCCCCACCGTATCTTGTTTATAGGTTAAGCCCTTAATCGTTTTAGTGCAAGTGTACAAGTATTGCTGAAAGCAACACGTAAGCAATATAAATCACTCAAAATGTTCCTATACTACATGCTATGTACATGTACCTTTGCTCAAGCACTCTTCAACAGTAGTGAAATGTAAACAAATTAAACAGATGCCTAAATGCAACTTTAATCATTTATTTAGCATTTGCAATCACCAAGTTACTGTTGAGGTTAGAAAAATGTGTAGAAATATATGAACAGGAAAACTAAATACTCAGAAACTTAAACTTTCTAACTTAAGCACCCTGCAACCAAACAAAGTCAATAATTCACTCTATTTGCCATGCAAACACGGCTTTGACTGCATTTTCGCAACAAAGTAGAGAGCTTCTGGGCTCTGCTTTTAAGAGAAGAATCCTAGAGTTTCTTATGTGTATTTTGCAGCAAACTATTTCCTGATATAGCCCCTGCACACAAAAAAAAAAGAAAATTAACCAATTAGTAAATTAAAATGATTACCGTCCCTCTCCAGCAATGGCTGCACATAAAATTAGAGTCTATAAATGAAGATTAAGAATGTACCAGAGTTCTCAATACTATCGCTATAGCAAGTGGCTATACGGGTTGTTGAACGATTCTGACCTACACAGAAAATACAAACTTTTAGAACAGCGCTAGGTCCTTGATGCTACCGTGTAGCCTAGGGCTAACGGGTCATGATTTATAGGGAGAGACAGCAATAGAAGCGTTATGTAAGTTTCTTCTTTTAATTTATCAAAACTAGTTAATACTTATCTTCTTAGTTTATAAGAAGAAAATAAAAATATAAAGTTAAGTTAAGAAGAAGATGGTAGAAGAAGAGATGGTGGTGTTGTTGTCATTTTAATTATAAAATAAAAGGAAACAAAAAGAGATAAAGAAAAGTGTTGATGCAAAAATCAGAAATAAAAAGAAAGAAAAGAAGAATATTTATTTCTACTGTTTGAATCATAACGAAAATTTACTTAACATGAAGTAGAGCAAAATAATAGAAAAGAATAAAGGAAAGTAAGGCTTCGGTGAGACCGAGCACAATGAATAAAAGTGGGAAACCTCTATTGATTGTCACGTTCAATATAAGTTCTTGAAAAAGGATTACAACAGTGTCACTCTATAATAACTCTTCCTCTCTTTAATCATGTAACTCTCTCTAACCTAAGTTAAAAGAAAAATAAAAAAAATAAAAATTGCATTAAAGAAGAAAAGAAAAATCTAAAGTAAAACTCTCTCTGAGATGGTGCCAATTCTACCTTCGAGGTATAAGGGCATTTATAGGAGAAAACTAGAGGGATAGAAGCATATAAAGATAGAGAAAGCTGGTTATTCTAAATTTGAATTCTCCTCTTATCTCCAAAGTTCATTTGATTTATCCAGAATTTTATTGTAGAAATTCAATTCTGATATGCAGCTTGTCATCGTATTGATTACCGAATATTACTTATCAAACGATGAATTTGAAAAGAGTGATCAACATAAGAGTTGTAGCCCTTTAAGTCTTCTTTCTGCATCATCTTGAATCATCAGATTTGAGTGTCGATAGCGAAAGTTATGATTAAAAAATTAAAATATATCCAGTCTAAATCCGAATTTAAATTGCTTCATCTCATCCGTTAATCTTCTCTTTATCCATTATTCTCTTAGATTTTCAGTTTGTCTTCTAGAATTGATAATATATCTATTTATCTTCAGCAAAACTGATAGGGTTTTCAAACAATCCATTTTTCTCTTAAAATTAGATGATATATCTTATCTGATATATCTAGTTTTGGATAAAATAGCTTTTAGAACTTTTGGATTTGAATTGACCCCCTTGATTTGCTTGATCTTTGAATTATTTGGATTTAATTGGATAAATCTATCAATCTCTTCATTTTCTTCGTTAATTACACTACATCCCATTGAACATGAAAAATACATTCAAAAGTAAAGTTTTATTTATAAATAAATGAAGAAAATGCGACATAAGTTATACAAAATGTGCAATGCACGTGCACAATCACACCCCCACACTTATCTTTGCTCGTCCTCGAGCTAAAAAAAAAGAAAAGAAAAGTAAAACTGACCTAATATTAACTCACTTTCGTAGGAGTCATAGTTGCACTTAGCACATGCAACAAGCCGTTAAACCTCTAGGTTAACCCTAGAGGACGAGTTTTGTCTCGTGAGGGTTTTCAGTGGATTGCACCCACAAAATCCATAAAGAAAGAAAAATAAAGTATTAGATTTTTTGAAAACGCATTTTGAAAGAAAAATATTTGAAGTATTAATGTAAAAATTTAAGTAATCTATAAGTCATAGGATTATCAAAACTTAGTCATTTCTAAACTTAGTCTCTATTCAAAAACTTATTATCAATTAAGGTAAGGATTAAAATTATATTTCTCATCTAATCTATTATTTTACCCTAAGTCATATGCACATTATGATCGTGAAAATTTGACTCGGGATTTTTCAACTCTTAACTCTCATGCCTTATTATTTTTATTATATTTTTTTCATTTATGGTGGTAATATCCCTTAACTCTATTAGGTTTTATAATTTGCCCAAGTAACGAGCCTTGGTCGGTGACTCCCAAACTGGACAGTTTTAGGGCACCGAGCGAGAAAAACACCCAAAGACCTAGGACTCGAGCAAATAAGGTCACAAAACTAAGGCTCTATTTATTACATGAACCACTTTTAGGCGTGAATACTTATGTTTTATGAGGCACAAATCCCAACTTAATCAGAGAATTTTTATATAATAATTTTTATTTTTTATAAGGCATAAGAATCTTTGTTTTAGAATCTTAAGTGTGTAAGTGTATAAAGTGTTCATATCTGATTAAGGTAAAAATCAAGCCTAAATTACTTTTTCAATTTTTCTTCCTAACCTCAAAATCAACAAATAATTTTATTTTGACCAAGTATAAGAAATTCTAATTATGATCTTCTTATTCCTTAAATCTAACTTAATTTCTTACAAAAATAAGTCAAAGTATTATTTTCATTTTCAAAAAAGTTTTTAAAGAAATGATTTTTTTAAATTAGTAAAGTTAATATGTTAGTAAACCCTCCCCTATACCTAACTCATGCATTGTCCTCAATGTATGAATGAAATGCAATAATACATGGAAAAGGAGAAAGGGAAGAAAATTGTCACCTCAAGGTGGTGGTTCCAGTGATGGTCTCATGGGCCAAACATTTCTGCCCAATTTAGATACTGTGAATTTTCATGGAACCTACCTTTCATCACATCTTTCCTATTAACATTTTTATAAACCCCAATATGAATAGGATCATGCAAGATCCAGCATGAAATTTTTTGATTATATGACCAATCTTGGGATATCATCACAGAGTCATATTGATATACACCTTGGTCCAACAATGAATGTGGTTTTGTGGAATGGATGATTTGGGTTCAACAATGAAAGGAATAGAAACCGAAACTGACTTGGAATAAAACTCAAATTAAGTTTATGTTCGAGAGTTGGAGTTGGTCCGTGAGTTTGGTCCAAATCATAGAATTCAAGTTTACATTCATTTCCTAACAATAGAATGTGATTATCCAACATAGGTGGTTTATGTTCAAGCTCTATAGGGATAAGAATCAATGTGGCTTTGGAATTGGGTTCAAATCGGGTAAGGATACCGGAGTCAGCATAGATTCAAAAAGTGAAACTGAATCACAATATTGAAAATCAGTGTCACATTCATATTTAAGTTCAATCACATTGAAATGAAAACTTGCCAATTTGTCAATAGGTTGATATTGATCAAGTTCGAAATTATGTGGTGAAATTGAATCTTGGTTAAAATCTCCAAGATACCATGATTCTTCATCAATATGGCTAAGAGAATTAGGAATGGTCAAAAATGTGTTAGGTACACTTTCCTCATTCCTATCATTAATTGTGTTGACCAAATAACTCATTTTTGATTCTAGCCTATTGTGAGTTTTGAGACAATCCGTTTGGGATTGAGTAATATCATTTTTGGACTGAATCATGAATTCTATGCTCTTTTCTAAGTTAACATGTTCTTCTTGTTGTGGTTCGACTTGAAAATTAGAGTACGGATCTTAGATTTGAGAATTGTTTGGGAGAATTGAGTCCGCTATGATTTGTATGATTTGTATTTGTCTTGTGGACTCAAGGAAGGCTTTAAAAATATTTTCTAAAGAAGTTTTTTCTTCTATAGGTTCGTCTTGGTATGGAGTATATGAAGCTGTTTGTTGGTAAGGTCATGATAGTAAGACTCGGGGAAGTTGTATCCCCACTGACTCGGTGAAGAGTGGTGATGATTATCCCATTCTTGTTCATATTACTAGGATTGGGACATATATTGATTCGGATAAGACCAATCTGGCATACTTGGTTGGTTAGAGTTAAAGTTATACAATGCCGGGTTGGTAATATCCGAATTAAAAGAGGTTGGGGTAAAATATGAATTTGAGTTATAATCAGAATAATTGTAATTATAATCCATTTTCACAAGAACAAACAAAAACATACAAATAAACAAACAAGAAAACAAAGAAAAATCTAGTCTATGTTAGGGTAGAGTTTAGACTTAGACGACTCCTAACTGTTGATTATCCACAGTAGGTATATTGTAGAACCTGACCACAAGTTAATCGGCTAGGTAGGGGTAAGATTGGTGGGAGGTATCCGTGCCTAAGCAACGGGCCTAATTATACTAAACCACCAGCCTTCGGGGTTTCGCCCCTCAATCCCCAACCTTAGACACCGATTTGGCAAGAGTCAACTTCTAACAACTTTTCTCTTAGGTCAATCCCTATTTGAGTCAGAGATGTCTCTAGGGCCAACGTCTACTCAATTTTAGGTTAGGATGCGTTCGTGAGTGAGGAGATAGTTTTTAGGCAAAGGAAGGGTAATGACTTCCCCACCTTATTTTGTTTAAGGATATGCCTTTAGATCGTTTTTGTGCTCGTGTGCAGGTATATAGCAAAAAAACATCCAAGCAATATAACATATAAGTGTGTTTCTAAGATATATGCAATGCAGACGTACCTTTTTCTCCAGCACTCTTCAATAGTAATGTAAAGAAACGAAATTGACAGATGCCTTAAGATGCAAGGGTCTAAGTGCTTTTTAGTATTTACAAAGCAACAAGTTACTGTTGATTAGAAACATGTACAAAATGAGTTAAACAGATAAACTAATAATTGCAAAGAGTTAAATCTCTGAAAATCAAGCAATCTGTAAGAAACTACAGTTAGTAGTTCACCACAGCTTGGGTTCTGATACTCTGCCTTTTTGGACAAGGCACAAAGTAGCAATATGTCCACTGCAACTCCTAACTTTTTAAAATTAGCCCCTATACATCAAAGCAGAGAAGAAAAAAGGGATTAAATTGTTAAAGTGAATCAAAAAAAAAAAAGATAACTTACCGTCCCTCCCCGGCAACAGCGCCAAAATTTGTTGATCGATTTTGACCTGCACAGAAAAATACAAACTTTAGAATAATGCTAGGTCCTCGATGCTACCGTGTAGACTAGGGCTAACAGGTTGTGATCCACAGAGGGAGACAGTTATGGAAGCGTTATGTAAGTTTCTTCTTTTAATTTACCAAAACTAGCTAATACTTATCTTCTCAGTTTATAAAAAGAAAATAAAAATATTAAGTTAAGTTAAGAAGAAGATGATAGAAGAAGAGATGGTGGTGTTGTTGTTGTTTTAATTATAAAAGAAAAAGAAATAAAAAGAGATAAAGAAAAGTGTTGATGCAAAAATCAAAAATAAAAAGAAATAAAAGAAGAATATTTACCTCTACTATTTGAATCATAACAAAAATTACTTTAACATGAAATAAAGCGAAGTAATAGAAAAGAATGAAGGAAAGTAAGGCTTCGGCGAGATTGAGCACAATGAAGAAAAGTGAGAAACCTCTATTGATTGTCACCTTCAATTTAAGTTTTTTGAGAAAGGATTACAATAGTGTCACTCTACAATAACTCTTTCTCTTTTTTAATCATGTAACTCTCTCTAACCTAAGCTAAAAGAAAAATAAAATAATAAAAATTACATTGAAGAAGAAAAGAAAATCCTAAAGTAAAGCTCTCTCTGAGATGGTGCTAATTCTGCCTTCGAGATATGAGGGTATTTATAGGAGAAAACCAGAGGGATAGGAAGCATATGAAGATAAAGAGAGCTGGTTATTTCTGAATTTGAATCCTCCTTTTATCTCCAAAGTTGATTTGATTTATCCAGAATTTTATGTAGAAATTTAATTCTGATCTGCAGCTTGTTATCGTGTTGATTGCTGAATATTACTTATTAAATGACAGATTTGAAAAGAGTGATCAATAAGTCGTCTTTCTGGACATCTTGAATCATCAGATTTGAGTTTCGGTAGCGAAAATCATGATTAAAATACTAAAATGTATCCAGTTTGAATCAGAATTTAAATTGCTTCATCTAATCTGTTGATCTTCTCTCTATCCATTTATCCTCTTAGATTTTCAGTTTGTCTTTTAGAATTGATAAGATATCCATTTATTTTCAGTGAAACCGATAAAAGTTTTCAAATAATCCATTTTCTCCTTAAAATTAGATGATATTATCTTATCTGATAAATTCAGTTTTTAGATAAAATAGCTTCTAGAACCTTTGGATTTGAATTGATCCCCTTGATTTGCTTGATCTTTTGAATTATTTGAATTTAATTGGATAAATCTATCAATCCCTCCATTTTCTTTGTTAATTACACTGCATACCACTGAACATGAAAAATACATTAAAAAGTAGAGTTTTGTTTAAAAATAATTGAAGAAAATGTGACATAAGTTATACAAAATGTACAATGCGCATGCACAATCATGAGTCATGATCCACAAGGAGGGAATACGATGGAATCGTTTAGTAATTCTTTCTTAGTTTACTAATACCGCTTAAATAATTTCTTCTTAGTTTTTAAATAGAAAAGAAAAAAGTTAAGTTAGAAGAGAAGAAGATAGAAGAAAATGTTGTTGGTGTTAAAAGGAAAACTAAGTTAAAAAGAAAGAAAAATAAAGAAAGTGTTGGTTTCTTTAGAGTGATTCTAACAAAGAAATAAAGTAAGAAAAAGTTACTTAACTCTTGTGTTGATTATCGTACCTTGGATCGTTGGCGAAGGTTTACTTTACTTCGGAGGCAATCAACGCATAACCCATAAGATCGGACTCAGTTCCCGTCCATATTACATCATCAAGATGAGCAAGCATGAAATAATATGTACACTTAAAAGGAGGAATCCATTATCATGAGCTATCAGTGAAACTCGCAAAGGCAAGGCATATTCTGATGCTATTAAATTCACTTGGATATTTAATCAAACACAAAAGGCAAAGTAAGAAGAAGAAAAAAGGAAACTTTTGACTCGATTGAAAAACAATGATAGAAAGGAAAGAAAATTACATCGGTGTCACTTCTCAATACAATCTTCTTTCTCTTTTATCATGGATCTCTTCTCTAATCTAAGTTTACATAAAAACAAAAAATTACATAAATAAAAATAAAAAAACTAAGTTAAACTAGAAAAAAAAGTCTATTTAAACTCTTTGCTGGAGTGATGCCCGTTTGCTTTCGAAGTGTTCAATATTTATAGCTGAAATGGAGAGGGGAGAAGCGTCTGAAGATAGAGGAGCAAACACTCCCCCTGATTCCACTAGATTATCGTGGATTCGCGTCCAAGATCTGGCCGTAGGGCCAGATCTTGGAGCGTGAGATCAACATTGCTCTGGTACTCTTTTATCTTCAATTGGATTTTCAATTTTGAGCTCTGGATTTGATGACATATCCATTATTCTTCAAGTTAACCGTATAAATCTGATTTTAACTGATTTTTATTCGGTATTATCTTTACTGATACACTCTGATCTTCAGTTAAAATTATCCCAATCCTTGATTTTGATTTAATCTCGTTTAAATTTGAATTTAATTGGCCTTTTGGGCTCATTTTCTTTCCTCTATTAAACAAGGCCTGCACAACATTAGACAAAAAGATAATTTAACAGCAGGGTTCATTACAAAATAAATATGAAAAATGTGACAATAAATAATGCAATATTAGTGGCCGATCATAGAGGCTCGGCTGTGGAGGAGGAGAGGAGAGAAGATTGAGAGGAGATAAAGATGGAAAGGTCGCGGTCAGTCGGCGTGAGGCTGGATGCGTGTGCAGATCGCGGGGAAGGAGTGGCGGCTGTGGTGCATGGGATGTGGAGGCGAGCGAGAGCAGGGAAGAGGGTGCTGCAGCGGCTCATGGAGTACAGTTCTGCTGGGGTTTATAGGGGGTACGAGAGGGAGAAGAAGAAGAGGCTGGGGTTTATAGGGGGTACGAGAGGGAGAAGAAGAAGAGGAGAAATATAAGGGGGGAGGTGATGGGCTGGGCTGGCTTTGAGCTAAAACAATTAAAAGAAAATGAAAATAAAAGAAAAAGAATGAGTTAGAAAAGGAAATGATATAATTTAATTAATAATAATAATAATCAAGAATGATAATGGTAATTAGTACAATTAAAAATAAAAACTCACACTAAATAATAATAAATTTCTTAATACAAAATACATATACAAATTAAAATACTGTTATCATTATTAAATCATGTATTGAAAACATAGGTATTACATTTTATGTGAGAAATTCTCAAAAATAAGTTTATATTGGTTTATATGTGTATTAGAGATATCTATACACATTGGAGCTTCATAAGAGTTTTAATAAGTTGTTTTTATGCTTACACAAGTTTTTGAAAAACTTGTTTATTAAAGTTTAAAGTTTAAAGTTTTAGTTTTGGAAAAATATTTTTAAATAGTTTATATTTGAAAAATGAATTTGAAATCTCAAAAAGAAGTTCACATGTTTGTAATATATATTGATTTTTAATCACACATATTTGTGCTCATAATGGTAATTACAAGAACTTATTTTTGTGGAATTTGTAAAAATTTATTTAAATTTTTAAAGAGTTTAATGTAAATATTTTAATAGTTTATATTTAGAAATACATTTAAAATCTAGAAGAGAAATTAATTATTAGAAATATATGTTAATTTTTGTTCACATATGTTATTGGTTATTTTTAGGATTTTTTATAGATTTTTATTTAAATTTTTAAAGAGTTTTTAAAACAAATTTAAAAAAAAAAAAGAAAAGGGGGCTGCTTGGCCAGTCGACCGGTTACAGTTGTCGGCCGACCAACTAGAGAGTTGTGCTCTCTGGTCTGGCCAGGCGGTCGACCGTCTATAGAGCCGGTTGACCAGGTTGTGAGGGCCACGCCCCAATGACTATTTGAACTAGCTGTTGGGGGAACCTCTATTAAATTTTTTCTTTTTTTTCTTTTGTGAACAGTTGCCAACGACTACTATTAAGGGGTATTTTTGTAATTGTTTTTTTTGTTTTCAAACCTTTATATATAGAGCACGGGATTAATATTTTTAACAAGATTTTTTATAAGTTTTGAGGAGCTAATATTTCTCCATTTTAATAGAGATTTTTACCAAGTTTCTTGAGCCAATATTTTCAATCTTTCAGGGAGTTTCAAGAAGAGTTAGTACAAGTTTTTGAGAGCCAAAGTTTCTATCCTTAGAGGAGTTTTTCAAAGAGTTTCTTGACCCACAAAATCTCAATCTCTCTAGTTTTCTCACACAAGCTTGAGCTTCCCCTCCTAGATCTATTCTATATGAATCAATTGTTTGTGAGAGTTTCTTGAGGATCAAGAGTCTAGATCTCAGGTGTTTCAATCTTTGTATTTGGACATTTGGAGATTGCGGCCTCGAACGAGCTTGTGAGTTCTTGTGTTGGTGTACGGGAATGGTGAGGGACTTACGACTCCAAGAGTTCATGAGAGAACTTGTAGTATTGGTGATCTTGCGGGATCGAGTTATAGTGAAAATTCTTCACTGTAGTGAAGGCGAGAACGTAGAGCAAGTTGTTCAAACATCGAAACATATCTCTATGTTTGCGATTGCTTTCTTTCTATCTCGCTACTCTACTCACTTGTTTATATATCTTGCATACTTATATTGTACTTATCATGACATGTTTGATATCACTTGTGTTTAATTTCTATATATGCGTGGGATTGTCTAATTGTTTTAATTACAGTAGAATCGTTAGTTAAAATTTTTAATTTTCGCATTAATTAGCATATTACTTATTTACCCCCTCTAAGTGATTTCAGAATTAAATGTCACAAAAATAGATATAAAAAGTATATAAACCATACATGAAATCGCAATTATCAAGAGCCGTCAGCAAGGGCCACTCACCCATCTCAAAGGAGATTGAGTGAAAAACCCTGCCGGACGGATATACTCGATCACACAATCAACCGTCAAGATCCTGCAGTTAAAGACTATAATTAACCAACTTTAAAATATAAATATAAACACTTCTAAAAATCAAATTCATAAAGAAATACCCATCTCGAGTTGGTCTAAGAAGATCGATGCCTCTCCTGAAGGTGCAGAACATCAGAATTGATTGGCCTTGGGTCCATAGGTACCTCACTTAACATAAAAATAAATTAATAGTAACTGCAGTAATAATATGTATAAATCATTAATCTAAACTTGCATATTTTATGTACATAATTTAAAACAGAAATAACCATACACATCTTACCCAGTGGAAGATGATGGGGCTGGTTGGTTGCGGCACCTAGCCTTATTAAGAACAAATTGTTTGCAATTGCTAACCTATTGTGTCTATAGCCTTCGCACCTTCATTCATGGTTGTGCGTATGCGGATAGAAGGTGGATGATCCGTCGACTTTCTGACATCAAGTGGAAAGATCATAGGCCCAATGTACTCTGCCCAAGTTCATGAATCAAGAAAATGATGAAATAGTCCAGCTTTCGTCTTACTGTAGTTCTCCACAATATACCATTATGCACATAAAGAGTACATGGATATGTTGGCACTATCTTTTTTCATGTGAATACATGGATATGAAGGTCAAAAAGCCCAAAATTGTAACACCCTGGAAATTTTTGAACTAGTCTACATCTCTTTTCATGCTTGTATTGTTTTGACCAGGTATGAGGAGTATTTTAGGTGCCTCATATCCATTGGAAAAGACTACAAAATAAGGTGGAGATGATCTCAGAAGATTCAACTGCTAGAGTAGAGTAAACATGCACAAGCTCTGCCTGTCGAACACTATATCAGTTGTCGATAGTGAACCCAGGGCAGTCGACAAGTGGATTGACTAGAGCCAACAAAGACCTCTGCGTGTCTCAGTTTGTCAACAACAGGATATGGCTGTCAACAGCAATGACTCAAGCTGTCGACAGGGGTATCCTGCTGTCGACAACTGGGGATATTTTTTTAGAATATGACCTGATTAGACACACATATTGCATAATTATTATTACATTCCTACGTCTATTTTATAATAAATCCTGCAATTTACTGTCTTAATGTCTAAATTATGCATGATATGGTGGGAAAGAAAATAATCAGAAATGCGGGCCAACTAAATCAGATTCTTGGGAGGATTTAAATTACAACTGAAGATTGAGTATATCAGAGAGGATAATTCCTGATCTAAATCAGTAAAATCAGATTTTTGAAGATCTATTCAATTAACTGAAGAATTAACGAAGATAAGATTGAAATCAAAACTCAAACTAAAAATCCACCGAGATCGAGATTAATGGATGCTATGCTCCCTGGATCTTGCCTTGTGGCTAGATTCTGGCCACATAAACATGGCCAGGGCCGCATTTTCACAATAATCCATTTGAATCTGGGGGAGCATTTGCTCTCCCTATCTTCGTACGCTCTCTCTTATCCCATTTGGCTTATCTATGCTGTCATTTCTGAAGGCAGAAAAGCACCATTCAAGCAGAGAGTTTGAATTAGGATTTTTCTTTAGTTTAACTTAGGTTTTTATTTTTCTTTTTAATGTAATTTCTCAGTTAGGGTTAGACTGAGATTCATGTTAAAAAAAGAGAGTTATGTTGAGAGTGACACCATTATAATTCTCTATCCTTTTTTTATTGTTTTTCTATTTACTCAAACGTTTACATTTTATGTTCTTCCTTTTCTTTACTTGTCTTTTTTGTGATTTGTAATCCAAATGAATCCTATATCCTCAAATTTGCCTTGGCTTTGTAAGTGCCATTGACGGTTTATGGTGATGGATATCTTTTCTTAGTCGTCTAATAATTTAGTATAATTTTCTGCTTGCACTTTCTTTATTAAACCAGTTTGGAATGGGGAAGATCCTATATGTCATGCTGTGATCACCTTCAAACTTGGGTGAGTTGTTACAACAGATCTAAGGTAAGCAAGCACCGAAAGGTAAATAAGTTTTCTCGTTTTTTCTTCTTTATTTCTTAGGTTAGAAACACACTTTAATACACTTTCTTTTTTCTTTCATCTTCTTTCTTTTAACTTAATCTTCTTCTCTTAATCAAAACACCAACACTATCTCATTCTTTTTCTTGTCCACTTTTAACATTTTTACATTTTTTAAGAAACAAAGAATAAAACATTTTTACTCGTATTAGTAACTTAGAAAGAACTTACTAAACATTTCCATCATAGTCCCTCTTTGTGAATCACGACCCATATAGCCACTTGCTGTAGCAGTAGTATTGAGCAATCTAGCACTCTTAATCTTTATTTCTAAACTACATCTTCTGTGCAGGTTCAACATCAATCATGATCTTTTGAGAAGAAGTCAAATTGGACTTTTATTCTTCAAAAGTGAGATATTTGTACTTAATGGGCTTGTATCCATTTCTGAGCTTTAGCTTTTGACTAATAAGAAAGTATTTGGGTTTCACTTGTATTTCAGCTAAGTTTCATTTAGATTTCAGTTGAATTTCATTTGTATTTCAATTAAATTTCACTTGAATTTCATTTGGGTTTTCATTTCCATAAACCCCCTCGCTCCTCCCTTTCCTCTCCCCATTTTTTGGGCCACCCATCATAGTGAGATAGAGTTAGAGAGAGAAAGTGAGGAAAAGAAAGAGAAAGAGATAAAAGAAGGGTAAGAGAGTTAAAAGCTTAGTGTTCTTCATGGTGTGAAAGTCTAGCAAGAAGAAATAGCACCCAATCATCTCATTCTTATCCTAGCAAGGCAAGTTCATTATCTTTAGTTATCTTTCTCCATGATTTGAATGCTTAGGTATACAAAAATGTGATTTTTATTTTACTCATAATATTAAAAATATGATTTTTAGTATGTGTGATTATCGAATCTTGCTAAGATCTTTAAATCTTTATGCTTGGTATGCTAACTATCATATACATGAATTTGGGTTAATTTAGACAAATAAAAATGTGATTTTAATTATATCTAGGAAAGCGATTATTAAAAATATGATTTTAGTGTGTTAGCATGCTTAGATTTAAGTAAGTTAATTATATGCTTATCATGTGATTAGTAGCTTGCACCCACATGAATATTGAGATAGTTAGATTTAAAAAAATGTGATTTTTATGAGATCTAGGATTTGGGGAGAATAAAAATATGATTTTTTTATCATGCTAGGGTCATGCTAAAATCCTTCCCTAGATCCCGATAATTTGCTTGAGCCTTTATATGTTGAATTGGATTGATTTTGATTGATAATGATAGATGAAAATCTAATAGTTCTCAAATTGTTGTTGAAAAAATTCATTTGAGTTCGGTGTGTGTCAGTTTCGAGTCAACACTTGTGATTTCTTTGTGGTACGTGCATAAGACATGTGGGCTTGGACGTGCATTGAGCACGTAAGTGCGAACACGTGTATGAGTGTGTATATAGATTTTTGTGTACACTGTGCATGTGTAGTTACTTCGTGATATGTGCATGAGACATGTGAGCTTGGACGTACATTGAGCACGTACGCTTGAACACGCGTATAAGCTTATATGTGGTTGGGGATTTGGTGGAGTTATAGGTGAAGGTGAGTGTTTTATTCATTCGTGGATGGGGGGAATACCAATGGTATGCATGTTTATGTTGTATTCATTCGTGGATGGAGGAATGCGAATGGTATATATGTTTGTGTTGTATTCATTCATGGATAGGGGGAATACTCATTTTCTTGACTTTTTTTAAAATAGCAAATTTATTTTTAAAATATTTTGTATTGGTTTTAAAGAGAAATAACAATGTGTAGGCAATGAAATATATGTTTTAAACGGGATATAAAATTTTTAAAAATTTAGAAACATGTATCAAGTACTTAACATGCAAAACACCAATGCGGAAAACTTGTATTTTGAAAATGTGTATTTTTGTGTGTGATTTCTTGAGCATTAAATCTATATTCCACACTTTAAACGCACTATTTTCTTTCAAGGCTCGATACGACTTCAAGAGTCTTCAAGTGGGCTTCTCCAAGAGCGACGTCAAGCGCGTTTGAGCTTCAATCACTTCTTGAATAGTCTTGAGTCTTCATATACCTTCCTTTTGAGGAAGAAAACTTCTTGAATCCTCTTGAACCCTGAAACACACTTAACACTTGAACTTGATTAGTACTAAATAATCACATATGTTTTGTTATCATCAAAATAAAAAACTGTTGATTGTTATCTTGGGCCAACAATAAGCATGCTGGCCACTGAAGAAACAGGATCAATGATTGTCACTGAAGAAACGGGCCCGACAACCAGCGTTGGAGAGTTTGCGCTGGTGATCACCTCCAAGCCAGTTAATCGTACATGTATTGTGCATATTTTTATTACATTCCTACACTTATTTAGTAATAAACTTGTGTTTAACTTGTCCTAATTGTCTTGATTATGCAGGTGAGATTAATGGAAGGAGAGGAGATCATCACGAATCTAGTCCAGCTAATTTGGATTATGGAGCATTTTTATCTTAAAAAAGGATTAAAACAGATAAATTGAAGATCGCAACGACAAATAAAGAAACTCACTGAACATAAAAATGTATCAGAGATTAACACATCAGCACCCCCTCAGATATGGGTCAATGACTAGATATGGGCCACAGATTCGCGGCAAAATCCTCGAATCCATGGCTTGGTTATATCTATTGGGGGGAGTTTTCTCCCCTATCTGTATACTCTCTCCTACATCTCCTTTTTAACTATAAATTCTGCATTCTTACAGCAGAAAGGAGGATGAATAGGATTAAGCCATTGCTTACTCTAAGGCTAGAATTTTTGTTAGCTAGTTGTAGTTTACTATAATTTTCATTTATTATTTGTATTCTAGCTTAGTCCAGCAACAAGTGAGAGAGATATAGAGTGTTGTAATTAAAGATTGAAGTGACATCAATAAAAGATTCAAGTCTTATCTTCATCTCCAACTCTTGGGTATGTTGTGTTAAATTTTAATAATTGGTTTTCATCTTTTATGAGTAGCTAATCTTTCTTTTTTTAGGCTCACTAATCTGCTTTCTCTATCTTTACTCTTGACCAATTTTTCAATCACCCACTTGATTCATTTGAATGCCTAATATTCAAGCCTTGCATTCACAAGTTTTCTTGAAGGCACATGATGATGGGAATTGGTTTTTAAAACTTTAATTTCAAAACTTTTTCAAAGCTTATTTTTATTCTATACTTGCTCAGTTGCTTGCTGGTTTAACATTCACCTTGAAAATGTTTTAAAACAAAATTAAACTTTTCAAAAATGATCTTTTTTGCTTTGCTTGGATGCTTACAAATTTTAAGGTTGAACTTATGCCCAAACTCTATTCTTCCAAACAAACCAACTCTCAATCACACCATCTTCTTTTTGGTTTTCTTTTAAAAAAACTGACACTAAACTTGTTTTCAAAACAAAGACACCGAAATGCTTTCATCACATCTCTCCTCATGGACACGACGAATTAGCTCTAGGCTACACAGTACTCTTAATCCGATCACCACACGATTTTCGCTTTCACTTTTTAATTAAATTGGTGTTTTGGAATTTCTCAAAAAAACCCAAACAATTTTGGCATCGTTGTCAGGAAGGGAACGATGTTTTTGAGATTTAACAAGTTTTGTGTTCTATTTCAGGGTTTAGGAAATTATTTGGAGAACCTGAGCACTGCAAAAGAATAGTTGTTGTTCTGTGCCCCTGCTCAAGAAAGCAGGGAACAAAACTCCTCTCTTTTATCGTGTTTTCACTGCAATTTTTGCATAAATGCAGCAAACAAAGGACTACTAACCAAGTGTGTTTGCAGGACATACAAAATTACAAAATACAGCTTTTGCATTATCTAGTTTTTCTATTTTGATTATTTCATAACTCTGTTTTTATCCAATAGTAATCGGTTGTTGAAATTGCTAAAAAATATTTAGACTTGCATTCTACGCATTTGTCTAATTACATTTTATTTCAATTACTATTAAAGAATGCTCGAGAAAAGGTACATTTGCATTGCATCTAGCTGAAGAAACATTCTTGGGTGATTTAGTTGCTTTTGAGTGTTACTTTCGCTATTTACTTGCACATTTACACAAATAATCATAATGGCAAAACCCAATACAAGATAAGGTGGGGGACTCATTACCCTTCCTAGGCCCACAAATCATCTCCACGCACTCACAACCTAAGCCTAATTTAAAATCAGATAGACGTTGGCCCTAGGGATATCTGGGCTCACTAGGAGATTGACCTAAAGAAAAAGTTGTTAGAGTTTGACTCTAATCAAATCGGTGTAAAGATAAGGTATTAAGAGGTGAAACCTCGAAGAATAGTGGTTTGGCATAATTAGGCCCATTGCACTAAGCATGGATATCTCCCACTCATCTTGCCACCTACCTGACCGATTAACTTGTAGGCAGATTGTTGCAATATACCTCCCGTGGCAGTCAACAATTAGCAGTCAACACCTTGGAATAGGCTTGGTTGCTTTTTCTTTTTGACTGATTGGTGAACTTGTTTGTGATATTGGTTGTGCATGTCAGCTTGGTTGAGAGACCCAAACACATCTAGGTTAACTAAAAGCAGTTCACACCAAAATCAGATCCGATAATGGCTCTACCAACATCTTTGCAGGATAGATTCTATCCCAATAGAATGTCCCTTCCATCTTGCATTCATCTCCCAGAAAACAATGGCAACACTTTCAAACTCAGCCACAATTCATTAGTGCTTTCTCAAAGTTCCATGGTGTAGAGTCCGAGAATGCGTACTTTGTCATAAGAGAACTTGAGAAAGTGTGCCTTATGATGAGAATACTCCAGCTAAAAGACGATGTCGTTAGATTACATATTGTCCCTTTCTTCCTTAAGGACCTAACCAAGAAATGGATTTACAATCTAGCTGTCGATTCCATCACATTGTGGAATGATTTCGTCAAGATTATCTTGAAGAAATTCTATCCTATCCATGAAACCACTCTAATTAAGAAGAATATCAGTAGTAGTAAGAACCTAGTGAACCTTTTTGAAGGTACTTTGAATGTTTCAAAGACATCCTTGCTCAATTTTCTCATTATGGCAACAATGCCAAATTCTCTACAGCGATTTAGACTTCTAAACCAAGACCCTCTTAGAAATCATGTGCCAAGGAAGATTCTTACAAAAGGATAAAAATCAAGGGTGAAATTTATTTGAGGATCGGGAACCATCTCTCAAAAAAAGTGTAGGAACACAAATCCTATCTCTTCAAAAGGAGGTCTTCATTACATAGAATAATTCATAGTTGCTGAGGCTAGAATTCTCAATCTAGCGAGAAGACTGAAACTTCTCAAAACAAAAGAACCAGTTCCAGTAAACCAAGTTAGCCCTAACCCAATTTCAAACCTGGGTTACACTTACTGTTAAGTCATGAACTATGTGTTTGAAGAAGTCATATGTTTCATGCCAAACAAATATTGCTCGAACATATGAATGCGGCCTACTCAAGGCCCCATAACAATTCCTATACTCAAACGTACAATCCTGGCTGGAGAAATTACCTAAATTTCTCATGGAGCCAAAACAACCATGATCACTCAAGGTCAAACCATTCCAACCACTTTCAACCTCCCAATTATCAACACAATTTTCCTAACCAATACCATTTTTCCTGTCAAGTTCCACAATCTTTCCTGATGACAAGAAAATGACAGATATAAAGAGGAATATAGAAAATTTGATCAAGTCACAAGCATCCTTCATGCAAATTCAATATCTAGATTAGAGGTTCAGATGAATCAACTAGCCAGTTCACTAAGTGAAAGGCCTAAAGAGACTTTGCCTAGTTAGTCGTTGATAATCCTATAAACTCTAGTCAAGCTCATTTGGCTCAAGATGAACAGTTAAATCATTGTAATGTGGTTCATACATTGAGGTTGGATAAGTAAGTTGATAATCAAGTGTTAATGCGATCCAATCTTATTTAGCACAACACAACACAAGCATCCACTTCATCTAGTTCTACTCCCTCCAATTCTGACAAGTCTGAAAAAGACAAATCAGCCAATCAGGTGCATAAGCCTATAATATCATTCCCAAATAGGCTTAAAAATCACAATAAGCAAAATACACACATGGAGAAAACACTTGAGATGTTTAATCAAGTAAAGATCAATGTGTCCCTTCTTGATATAATCCAACAAGTCCTCTCATATACAAAATTCTTTAAGGACATGTGCACCAAGAAGAGAAGGACTAATGTATCTAAGAAAGTCTTCTTAGCCGCTAACATTACTGAGCTACAGTCGGGTCTGATCCCTATCAAGTACAAGGATCCAAGTTGTCCGACTATTGCTTGCACAATAGGACAAACCGAAATTAGTCGTGCACTTCTTGATTTGAAAGCAAGTGTCAACTTGCTTTCCTTCTTAGTATATCAGCAAATCAGATTGGGCGAGCTTAGTCCGACCCGAGCACTATCTAATTAGCTGACCGGTCAATTAAAGTTTCCAAGGGGAAGTTACTTATGTCCTTATCAGGTCATGGAGTTAATCTACCCCGTTGATTTCATTATTCTTGAAACACAACCTATGTCCATTCCTACGTCTCAAACTCCCGTTATCCTAGGGCGTCCGTCCTTGCTACTGCTAATGCAATTATCAATTGCAGAAATGGATTCATGAGGTTAACCTTTGGAGACATGACAAGACAAGTCAATATATTCAACCTAGGAAAGCAACCCTATGATTTAGAGGATCAAACATTTGAAGTTAACCTCATTGAGAACTTTACAAGTGATCGTAATGAGGAGATGGAGCTAGAAATTGAATGTGAGTTCGAGTTAGAGTATGTAGATTTCAACCTCGATCAGATTGTCGAGTCTGTTGTGAATTAGACATCAAGTCTGATTTCACCAAATTTAGAGCTAATAAACTTGACTCCTCTTTCCATTGAGTTTTTCTCTTTCTTAGAATTGAAAGCTTTGCCTAAACATCTCAGGTACATCTATCTAGATGAATAAGAAACTCTTTCAGTCATCATCGTGTCCCTTCTAACTGATGGGCAAGAAGAGAACCTTATATAGTTTCTTAAGAACCATAGTTCAACATCACATTAATCTTAATGAAGAGGTGACACCAAAGAAAGACCCGCAGTGTAGGTTAAACCTTATAATGTAAGAGGTTGTTCGTACTGAAATTTTGAACTCCTAGACGATGGGATCATCTATCCCATTTTTGATAATCAATTGGTCAGTCCTGTCTACACGGTTTCAAAGAAATCCGATTTCACTGAGGTGAAAAATGAGAATAAAGAGTTGATCTAAACTCGGCTTCTCATAAAGATTCAAGTTTGCATTAACTATAGAAAGTTAAATGCTACCACTCGTAAGGACCACTTCCCTCTTCTCTTCATTGATCAAATACTTGAATGTCTAGCTGATCATGAGTATTACTGTTTCTTGGATGGTTACTCGAGCTATAATCAAATTCCTATAGCTCTAGAGGACCAAGAGAAAACCACGTTTACATGTCCATTTGGGACCTCTGCCAATCGCTAAATGCCTTTCGGGTTGTGCAACGCCCCCGCATCATTTTAACGTTGCATGTTGAGTCTGTTTTCTTAACATGGTACGGTTCTTAGAAATTTTCATGAATGATTTCTCCATCTACAGAGATTCATTTGATTAATGTATTCACTATTTAGAACTTGTCTTCAAATGTTATGCTGAGAAAATTTTGACACTAAATTGGGAGAAATGCTACTCATTGTATAACGTGGAATTGTCTTGAGACATGAAATCTCAGGAAAAGTGAATGTAGCGGATAGCGCTAAGATCGATGTCGTAGCTAAGCTTCCTGTGCCCAAATGCATGAAGGATATTCAATCCTTTTTAGGACACGCCAGTTTCCATAGTAGGTTTATCAAGGACTTCAATAAAATTGCTAGACCATTAACTAATATTTTAGCTAAGGACATGTCCTTCACTTTTGATAATGAATGTATCAATGTTGGGGAGAAGCTAAAGAAAGAGCTGATTTCTGCACCAATCATTTCTGTACCGAATTGGTCAAAGTTGTTCGAGATTATGTGCAATACTTCAGATTCTTTAATAGGCATTGTTTTAGGACCGTGTATTGAAAATAAGAAGCATGTGATCTACTACTCAAGTAGGACCCTTAATGATCCTAATTGAACTACCTACAACTGAGAAGGAATTCTTGGTGGCAGTGTTTACTTTATAGAAATTCTATCCCTACCTACTTGGGTCGAAACGAACATATTCACCGATCATTCCGCGCTTAGGTGCCTCATTCTTAAGAAGGATGCCAAGGCCCGACTCATTCGTTGGATCCTTCTTCTTCAAAAACTTAATCTCGAAATTCAAGACAAAAAGGGTGTAGAAAACATTCCCGCTGACTTCTTATATTTTAACCTTGCAACGAATTGCCTATTAATGATGACTTTCTGGATGAACAACTCTTAGTTGCATTTAGAGAATCTTGGTTTGCCGACATAGTGAACTAGTTAGTCATAAATCAAATTCTATCCCATTGGTCAAAACAAGATATTTACCGGTTCTTGTCTCAAGTCCAATATTTCTTTGGGAAGAATTGTATCTTTTCAAGTACTGTTCTAATCAAATCATTAGAAGATGTATTCCCGATGAGGAGGTCAAGATTGTCCTCTCCTTTTGTCATGAACTTGTATGTGGTGGACACTTTGATCTCCGTAAAACTGCCAAAAAAGTGCTACAAAGTGAGTTTTATTAGTCCACCTTGTTCAAAGATGCTTTTAAATTTTGTAAGACGTGCCCTAGATGTCAAATGATAGGAAGGATCTTGAAACGAAATATGAAGCCTCTCAATTCAATTCTAGAAATAGAACTTTTTGATATTTGGGGCATTGACTTTATGGGTCTTTTTCTTAGCTCATTTGGGAACCAGTATATCTTGGTTGCTATGGACTCTATGTCCAAATAGGTAGAAGACATTCCTAACAAGACAAATGACAACAAGATTGTTGTCAACTTCTTGAAAGAGAACATTTTGTCACGCTTTGAAACCCCTCGTGCTATCATCGGTGATAATGACATTCACTTCTGTAATAGAACTTTTGAAGCTCTTATGCGAAAGTATATGCCATAACACATAAATTATCCACACCTTTTCATCTTCAAACCAGTGGGCAGGTAGGAGTCTCCAATAGATAAATTAAACTTATTTTGGAGAAGACTGTGAGTCAAAATCGAAAAGATTGGTCAGCCAAACTGTTAGATGCCTTATAGCCCCACATGACCGCTTTCAAAACGATTATAGGAATGTCTCCTTATAGTTGGTCTTTGAAAAGCCTTACCACCTGCCTGTTGAGTAAGAGACTAAGCCTTGTGGGCAATTAAGCAATTGAACTTTGATTTAGAAAAGGTCGGTAACCTTCAAAAATTGCAAATTCCTGAACTTGAGGAGTTGAGAAATGAGGCCTATGAAAATACAAAAATCATGAAAAGTAGGGTTAAGATCTTTCATGATAAGTTTATCATAAGAAAAACTTTGTCCACGGACAAAAAGTTTTATTCTATAATTCGAGACTTCATCTTTTTTTAAGAAACTAAAAATCAAGATGGATTGGGTTATTCATTGTAAAAATCATGTTTTCGTATGGTGCTATGTGACCTCAAGAACGGGAATGGTTTTAAGGTAAATTATCAGCGCCTTAAATATTTCTTAGAATCGGTGCCGGTAACTGAGATGGCGATGTGTCTATTTGACCCTAATATCTGTAACATCACCTCTTTTACATTTTATTTCATGCATCTATAAATTTCTTTCATACATTGGAGATAATACATAAGATAGGTGTGAGGGAGGAGCACTAACATTTAACACACACAAAAAAAACTTTTTAAAGTGGGAAATAATCTTTTGATTTATATTTTTTAAAAGTTGAGATAATATTAAAGGATTAGGGGAATCATAATTAGAATTTCTTTATACTTAGTCAAAATAAGATTTTTTTTGTTTGAATTCTAGGTTTAGGAAGAAAAAATTGGAAAACTAATTTGGTCTTGATTTTTACCTTGATGGAATATGTACTTTATACACTTACACACTTATGATTCAAAACAAAGACTCTTGTGCCTTATAAAAAAAGAAAAAAAAGAAAAAAAGATATATATATATATATATATATATATATATATATATATATATATATATATATATATACGCACTCTAATTAAGCTGGGTATTTGTGCCTCATAAAGCATAAGTATTCACGCCTTAAAGTGGATAGTATCACCAATTAAACCCTAGTTTTATACCCTTGTTTGCTTGAGTCTTTAAGTCCTTGGGGTCTTTCCTCACCCGGTACCCTATGATCGTTCGGTTTGAGAGTCACCGACTAAAGGTTTGTTACATGTGCAAATTAGAAAGCCTAATAGAACTAAGGGATAAATATCATCATACTAAATATAGTAAGACATAAGAGTTGGAGTTGAAGAATCCCGAACAAAAATTGGTCACAAGGTGCATATGATTTAAGGTAAAATAATAGATTAAGTGAGAAATACAATTTTAATCCATGCCTATAATGATTAAAAGTTTTTGAATAGAGGCTAAGTTTAGAAATGAAAAATTTTGTGAACTTATGACTTATAGATTACTTATTTTTATTAAACATTTTTCTCTCTTTTAAAGGAACTTTCAAAAACATTAACATTTTTCTATCTTTGGATTTTGTGGGTGTAATCCTCTGAAAACCCTCAGGAGACTATAACTCCTCCTCTAGGGGTAACCTAGAGGTTTAAAGGCTTGTTGCACATGCTCTGTGCAGTCACTTGACCTGCGAAAGTGGCTCAATAATTTCTTAGTTTTTTGAATTTTGCTCGAGGACGAGTAAAAGTTAGGTGTGGGAGTGTGATCGTACACAAATTTGTGGATTTATTATTACATTTCTACCTTATTTAGTAATAAACGGTCTTTGAGCCTTGGACCCGGCTGATGGGCACCACATATGCCATCATGAGCTTTTAAGTACTTCATGTGCCTCTGAATTATACCATCGTATGAACTGCAATAAAGTGTCTTCATCTCTGGATCATAATAGAAATGAGGAGACCTTCATTGAATGGAAGCCGCCTCTTTAGAGTCATCGGGCAATATGCCGTGCAAGGCATAGTCGATCATAGAAAATCACCAGTTTCTCGGTTCAAAGTGCATTGTGGTTATATGAACTTCGCTAATCTCTAAACTAAACTTCGGATAGAAAAGATGATGAGTAGCTACTGTAATGGTAAAGCCAATGTAGCTGCAAGTGCAGCTAGTGCGTTTGCCTTTGTGTTTTGAAGGCGAGACACATGGCTAATGTAGAAGCCATCAAATGTGTTAGCCAATTGGGTGGATGCATGGTGATAAGATATGAGGTCTTCATACCGAACCTTATATCCTCTTTTGATCGATTGGCGATCAATTTGGAGTCACCATAGGCTTTGAGATATGTTACCCCCATTTGTTGAGTGAGCTAGAGGCCAATGAGCAGGGCATTCTATTTAGCCACATTATTGGAACAGAGTTCTGTTAATGAGAAGGCACGAGGGAGGACATGGTTATTTGGAGAAACAAACACTACCCCACTCCAGTGACAATTTTTCCCTTAGGGCCTGTTCTTGATGCACCATCAAAGAATATTTGTCATACACCATTGCCCGAAGTCATGTTCGCTTCGATGACCTCATCCGGGATATCTTCAGTAGCTTTGAAGTCTCTGGAACTAGATGAGCTGCTAAGAAATCTGCGAGTGCTAGGCCCTTGATTGCCTTCTAGGTATGAATGTTATGTCGTATTGGAACAGTAGTATGGCCCAACTAGCCAATCTGAAGTATAGAGATCCTAGCTTTGTCATGAGAATTCGTAGAGGATTGACTCTTGACATGAATGGTCTGCCCGACCAAGTAATGTCGTATCTTATGGATGGCGAAGACGAGAATAAGACACTCCTTCTGACTAGGTTTTAGAGACTTTCAGTCCCAATCAAGGATCTGTAGAGCTAGTGATGGCTTACTCGACACCTTCAACATTATTTTGTGCGAGCAAAGCACCTAAAGAATGGTCCATAACTCTTACATAGAGTAAGAACAATTTTCTCGAAATGGGAGCTACAGGACCGGAGGCTTGGTGAGGTATTTTTTGATATCCCGAAACGAGAGCTACCAGGACCGGAGGCTTGGTGAGGTATTCTTTGATATCCTTGAAAGCCTTTTGACAAGTCTCATCCCATATGAAAGAGACACCCTTCTTCATTAACTGTGTGAATAGCTGGCAACGACCCGAGAGATTTGTAATGAATCTTCAGATATAGGCAATAATCCAAGGAACTTGCCGCCTGATACTCCCAAGAAGGACTTTGTCGGGTTCATCTTCAGCAGGTGAGCCTGCATGAGATCGAACACCATCCTCAGGTTGTGGAGATGGTTATTCTTGTTGCGGCTTTTGATCGCGATGTCATCGACATAACACTCCACCATCTTCCGTAGGTGATCATAGAAAATTAAGCTCATTGCACGTTGGTAGGTTGCACCTGCATTCTTCAATCTGAATGGTATCACCATATAGCATTATATTTCCAATGGTGTTCAGAATGACGTATATTTTTTGTTATCCAGGTACATCTTGATTTGGTTGTATGCTGAGAAGCCATCTATAAAGGACATCCTTTCGAAGCCATATGTGTTGTCAATCATGACATTAGTGATGGGCAATAAAAATTCATCCTTAAGACAGGCTGTATTGAGATCATGAAAGTCGATATAGAGCCTAATCTTTTCGTTCTTCTTGAGTATGGGTACAATATTAGTGACCCAGTCTGGGTCTCGATTGAAGCCACATTCGATGAGTTTATGAACTTTGGCTTCAATCGCCTCCATGATGTCAGTGAAACTGACGTTGCTATTGCTTAACCGACTTAACATCTGATTTGATGTTGAGGCGATGAATGGCCACTTGTGGATCAAGACCCGACATGTCTTCATAGCTCCAAGCAAAAACATCTATATACTCTCGTAGAGAGATAAGAGGTCTTGCTTCTTTGTTTGTGATAGGGTTTCGCTTATGGAGATGAGCTTTGGGTGTGCTTGATCACTCATATCGGCTTGGACCACTTTAGCTTCGGTGGGAGGTTTGCGCTATTCGAAATGCTTCTTCCATTGAAGATCGATTTGTTAAGCCTACGGATCGGTGTCGAATGGCTCAATGTCTTCATTTTGCTCTAGCTGATTGATAGAAGTCAT
The DNA here is from genome assembly GCA_038442645.1 of Agave tequilana. Classification (NCBI taxonomy): domain Eukaryota; kingdom Viridiplantae; phylum Streptophyta; class Magnoliopsida; order Asparagales; family Asparagaceae; genus Agave; species Agave tequilana. The sequence continues at coordinate 37,224 of JAVJIF010029857.1, read as the reverse complement.
ATTGGCGAAGAGATTTTTGAAAACTATCCCCATACTAACATCAGAGTCCCAACTGGATGAGTCTGAAGATCATGATGGTTGAGACTTGTCAGTCTCCAATTCAGACTGGGTGGAAGGAGTAACGTATCCCAACCCCCTGCGTATAATTGGTTGGCTTTCCTTTCGGCATGAAAGATTGTAAAGGGATGCACGTCCTTTACCAAAGTTTAAGCCATCTCCATGATGCAAGCTGTATCTCATCTTCTTCATCATGCGATGCACTGATTGTGCATAATGGAAGAACTAGGGTGTTCCAAGTCATCGTTCAATTCTCTAGATAATGTAGTCTAAGTTTGCACTCTGCCGAATACAATTGGGGATTGGTCCCATTTAGGAGGGACAACAAAGACTGATTCTTTCTTATTCTTTACCAGCATGCATGCCGTTTCTGATATGGGCAGAGATATGTGCAAGGAATTAGTATGGACAAAATTAAATACATCATCAAGACACGGAGAATAATTAAAAGAAACATTTTCATTGATGACCCATTCACCATTATTCTCGACAGAATTATTATAATCAAGATCACGAAGATACGCTACAATTAGTTCCATGGAAAAGGTAGCAGGAACGTCTTCTTCTAATTCTGAATCTGCCTCATTGTCACTGTCGATATCATCTGATAGCAGTCCTTCACTGCTTTATTATTCTCCCGATAAAGCAGAGAGTCAGTGAAGTAATTCTCTACCCCCTTTGAATGGTTGTCTTCAGCAAACACCGTTCTGAACATGTCATCACTATCTACATACTTGAAGAATTGATGTAAAATGGAAGGAACTATCCAATTGGTGGATCCATGGTTGTTCAAGTAAAAGGTTGTAGGATGTGTCAGCATCGATAACACAACACATCACTTCTGATTTCAAGTCTTCAATATGGCATCAGAGATAGATCTTGCCCAGTGGATGATTACTTCTGGCGTTGAAGCCATATATTATAGTCATTGTTGTTGACAACCTATTCAAAGAAATGGCGAGGAAGTAGAGGAGTCTCTTATGGATAATGTTCATAGCAGACCCCGGATCGACTTGAATCCTTTCAATATATATAGAACTAATGTACCCAGTACAGTACAGAGATTTATCATGCTTATTGTCTTTGAGGAGCATGTCCTCAGAAGTAAAAGTGATAGAGGGCACCTGTTGCTATACCAAATGACATTGCATCAGTAGGGATTGAGAGCACTTGTGGTAGGAAGGATTCCGAATTAGCAAGTGCATCTCTGAAAGCCTCTCTCATTTCCTTCAAGAGGTAATGGAGCTCATGCAAAGTAATGGGAGTTGGAATATTGGCCAATTGTGCCAATATATTGAAGCAAAATGGGCATTAAGTCTCTATGAAGGTGTCTTCTTCAATGCTTTGTCGAACTGGATCTCCTTTTACTTATCTTTGTTCAATGGCAAGGATGGTGCTGAGGCCTGGACTGGTGCAACTGTTCCCGAGTAGTTGGCTGCTGTGTTTCGTCGGGAGTCTGATTGTACTGTCGAAAGTACTACATTCTAGACCGGGTGCTCACTGGCTGAAAGATAGCAGGCTATGCCACTAAGGCGAGCTTCTCTTCTTCTAAGTCACTGAGAGAAGCTATTATGACAGCGCCATCACTCGTTGCAAGGGAGACAACATTGCAGGACCTGCCTTTGAGCTTTCTGGATTCCTATTGCTCATCCTTGACGATATATGGATGGACCCACATGATCTCCTCAGATTTGGTCATCATTAGAACGAGTCCTTTAGCTTTCTGCTCTTCAGCCATCGGGTTGATGAAGTCCAACCTTGCTTCAGGATTAGAAGCTAACCCATCTTGGGCAGTCACTTTCGAGAAAGTCCAGAAATTGAGAGTCATCATGTTGGTGTGACTTTCTTTTGTTCTGACTTCAGAATTAGAACTCCAGCATCAACTAATGCTTGAATCTTGTCCTTGAGAACCAAAGCATCTGCTGGTAGGATGATGTACCATCCTATGAAAGAGATAGTACTTGGGATCATTTGTACATCCAACGTCATCTGGGCACCGAGCCTCTAGTAACTTGAGCTTATTACCCTTGTTGGGCAGGTGGAAGATAGTCACCACCTGTTCGTCTTTTAAGGAGTATTATTTCGGCAAAAACTTGAACTCCTAATTATTTGCTGGAGTTACTCCTCTTTTACTTTGGTGGAGTTTCTCTAGACCACTCTACTCCCGTTGTTTTCTTCCCTTTGGATTAGGAAGATTGGGCTGCATCACGCCCCTTGTTGTTGACCCTCGTTTGTTCTTTGGCACCGAGGGTTCAAACTTATTAGACGATTTCTCAGCTATTTCAGCTTGTTCAACAAGGTTTTTTCATGTATGGGCTTTGATAGCTCTCATATGAACTTTCACTTTGTCGAGAGAGTTATGCCTACATGTCTGGAGCAACATGAGCTACGACATGCTTGCAGGACATATGAGAGAGGTCGTGGAACCTCTTTGTATTCCCTGATAGATTCTCCTCTTCTCTGGACCGTTGAAAGGAGTTTATCCATGGTTATCTCGATGTCATCCTCGTAGAATCGAGAAAGAAATTGTGTTTTCAAATCTACCCAAGAATTGATGGAGCCGCTTCGAAGGATCCTAAACCAGTCAATGTTACCCCCTTAAGAGTGCCGATGAATAATCTGACCATAATAGCATCACTATCTATCACGTTGCCAGTTTGTGACAGGAAGTAATAGATATGCTGGTTAGGTGAGCTCTTGCCATCGTACGTATGCAACGTAGGTGGCTTGAACTTTGGTGGGTAAGGCATCGAATCTCATTTCAGCGGGTAAGGACGAGTCATTCCTACCTTTTTCATTTTATCCCTCTAAGCTAATGCAATTTGAGCTTGGATACTTTTAATAACCTCAGCATCAATTGAGGAACTTCCTTCGACTTCTCAGTCTTAGGAGGCTCATTATTGAGGTTCCCTTCTCCATCATAATTGCTACCAGTATTCTCATTGTTGTTCTGGTTAGTCAGGAGCTGAGCTAGCATTTGTTGGATATTTTCTAAGGCCTCCTGCTGAGCCCTAAAAGTCTGCTCATGTGCCTCCATGCGGTGATAGAGGCTGTCATCATCGTTGTTATCAGCCATGTTGGCTGATACAAGCCTTGCTCGTACCGAACTGATAGTAGCTGAGGAAGTGTAGCCACTAGCTTTCCCTTCATCATCGGAACATTGGAAAAAGTTCCTTAATGGTGCAGGTGATACAACCCCTGTTAAGGAAGAAAGTTGTCCATAGCTGTAGGGTATTGCTACCCTAGAGCGAGTACCTTTGAAGGCACCATCTTATTCCACCAATATCTGATTTAAGCCAGGACTATAGTTAGAATCCAGGGAACTGACTGGGGGAGTACGTGAAAGTACACCTAGAGGGAGGGGGTGAATAGGTGTATGGCTAATATATGACAAATAATGCGAAATTTAAAAACTAATTGCAACACACTTAGTGTAACCAAAGAGTGTAGCCGAATTCCCGGTGAAGGGCTCTGGACTAACTCCTCTTGATTCCTCTGAATAAGAGTTGAGGTGCTATATGAAGCTCTCTTGGTTAACACAAGAATGGGACACAAACAAACCAAGCATGTATATGATATGAACAATATGAATCAATGCACAATGTAAGAGAGAGAGAGAGAATTAGAGAAAGTGGATCAAACGCAAACACCGAGATATGTTTCGAGGTTCGAGCACACAGCTCTACGTCCCCGCCTTCACACAGAAGGATTTTCACTAACTCGTCGCATAGGACTTACCACACAGGGAACCTCCACTGAGAATTTTGGGCAAATACAATTTGGGAGTACACAACTCCTCTCTCAACCAATACAACCTCTCACTAGAGGCAAGGCACAACTCAAATCACCTGTACACTTAGAGGGATAGGCACTTAGCCAAACAAAGATCACCTCACACTTGAGGGATTCTAACTCAATTACCTCTCACTAGAGGAATGCAAACACCACTTCTACAATCACCTCTCACTAGAGGGGTATCAACACAATCACCTCTCACTAGAGGGATATCACAAGGAATGGAAGGTTTACAACACTTGGTGGTTTCCACAATTTCTTTTAAAAAAATGTAGCTCTTGATACCAATAAAATAATAAAACAATGTTGCTCTTGATACAAATAAAAACTCTTGATATGAATAAAAACAATAAAGGATACTCTTGATATCAATACCACCAATAAAAGATGCTTTTGATACCAATGGTAAAGGATAACTAATTCAAACAAACATGCATATAAACAAACATGCATATTAAAGGATAACTAATTCAAACAAACATGCATATAAACTCCAAAATATCTCTCCTCTTTTTTGTCAATTCATCAACAAAGGGATATAAACAATAAAAGAGCATAAATAATATTTTTCTCCTTTTTTGCATAAATCAAAACAATAAAAGTATATATGCTATATACATTCATGAAGAGGAGAGACGTGAAGTTAACTCCCTCTACATACATGCATTTATATGAAAAGAGATGACTAAACCCTAACCACATAAAGCATAATATGTAATGTATAAAAGGAGATGTGAAGCTCCTACTACACACGTGTACTACATACCAAAGAAAGGTCAATAACTTCAATATGACATACACTCAACATGAATCTATATATAGAGAAGATGTTAAGCTTCCCTTGCATATAAGCAATACAAATCAAAATGATACCAATTGAAAGATATATCAATTAAGTATGGAGGTATACATTAAAACATCATGATACCAATTTATGATACCAATTGAAAATAAACAAAACAACAAAAATTTTGATATCAATTAAAAGATATAAACATATAGGTAATTTTGATACCAATTGAAAAAAAATTAGTGCCAATTGAAAATATTTTACACTTTTGATACCAATTGAAAAATATAAACCAATCTTTTTGGTTAAACACTAAAAACATTTTGCAATAGAGATACCAAATAGAGAATAATATTAATTTAATATTCTTGATACCAATATTGAAAAAGAACTATATACCAATTGAAAATAATTTTCATTAGGAGCATATGATACCAAATTAAAAAATCAATATCATTTTTCAATCATTTTTCAACATAAAAAGTGGGAGTAAGATATCAATGGTAAACAAAACCGATTGAAAGGTAAAACATGAATTTTCTCCCCCTTTATGAAATACTAATGAAAATGATGCATAAGCTTGTATAAGATACCGATTTAAAAATAATTGTCATTAAGGACTAAATCAAGCTTAGCATGACCAAATTTGTGCTCAAAGATATAAAGATATAGTAAGCACAATAAAAACACACACATATATATATGTATGAAAATATATATACCAATCGAAATTGATACTATTTGAAGTTGAAGCATACATATATAGAAACAAATATGAGTATATAAAATAGAAATCAATTGTGATACCAATTGAAAACTAAATGAGAATCAAGTGTATAACTCATACTCACTACCACCCTTTCATGCACATGTTTAAATAGATTTTCAATAATGCATACAAGACATGGTTGCCCAACCAACCGCCCTTCGGATGGGTAGGGGTTTTCAAAAAAAGTTTGAAAATAGTTATAACACGTTTGAAAATTCTACCACATGAAGAATAACGCAACTAGTTTTATGAAAAACTTGAAATACTAGTACGAAATCCTTCAAGTAAGGAATAAAATAAGAATATATTCCATGAAAAATATGTAAGTCACACGATCATCAACACTCAAAATTCATAAAGCACATATCATACTCATGAAAACAAAGTCATGAGAAAATATTAAGTAAAGTGAGTGTATAAGTATAATATGAAAGACAAAGTCATGGAAATAGGCAATAAGCTCAATGTGAAATTCCTTTATAAACGAAAACACGAAAATCATTAAAATTTAATTTTCAATAATACAACTTCAAGGCATATGTATGTTTTGTACAAATTAGATTATACATACATATCCAAACATGAACGAGTCCACAAAAATATATGCATGAAGGCAAGTGGCTCAAGGATGTATATGTATAACTAATAGTTTAGACAAAATAGACTTGAATCTAAATACAAACATGAAAACATGCATACAAAATAGGAATACAAGTCAAAATGCATGAATCATCAAAACTAGGCTATACTAATATATCTAGTGGGTACAAATGAGCAATTAGGTACAAACATATAATAATCTATTTGTGGCTCACTAGTTGTACAAGTATATACTCAAGTTTTAATGAAAACTAACATCTAAACATGTAATCAAATCATGAGGCATAGAAACAAAAATCAACATGATCATTAGGTAAACGCACATATTATTAGAGTTAGGACATGCACAATAGTTAAACTAAAGTGAGTACACAAAAATAATGGTCCATATAAACATGGGTGTATCTCATATACTAATTACGTATATCACAAGCCTAATTATCATGGCATTTAACATAGTAATCAAAACATGCTATAAATCAATGACATGAAAAGCATATAAACATAAAAGAGGAGTAAGAGATCGTGACCAAAACCAAGAGGGCACATCTCTATGTCTCCAAACCAAGGTGGTCCTCCCACCAAACTCCCCTTGAAAGTGATGTATCCAAAATAGTCTCCGTTTAGCTCGGAACGCATCCACCTCAAGGCACGATCACTCTCACGTCATGTGAGAGCCCGCACCTACATCAAATAAAATAGGAGTGGTCTTTGGTACCCATACTCTTTTGAGTCCATGGGGGTTAGCTCCTTTCCTAACTCAAACAAATTTATTTGCTAAATTTACATCATGTACTCTATTATAACAAAACTTAGCAAGGTGGCCCATACGTCCACAATGTGTATATGTGTACACATGAGCATACATAGTGTTGTGTGCATGAACGTGGGGAGCATGTGTATGTTGTGGATGGTGTGCATGCATAGATGGAACTTGTTTCTTTTGAAACATAGATTCCAAACGTGTGTGGTTCATTGCACATTGGCTCAAAGTGGAGCCCAAACAATCAACACTCTTCTTTAACAAACAAATATCATTTTCAATCATGAAAGAAGAGGTGCATGCAATAGGTAAGCTAGATGGTGAAGCTACACTAGTATGGCAAACATGTGAGACTATATCATTTTTCAAAGAAATATTTTCTTTAGAAATCAAATCCAAATCCTTTGAAATAGAAGCAATTTTGTTTTTCAAAATTTCATTTTCTTTTATAACAAAATCAAGTTTTGAAGTCAAGATGTCATTTTTCTTCAAAACCTCATTGCAATCATTTTTATTTTTCAAAATCTTGTTTTCATTTAGAGCAAGTTTAAGTTGGGATTTCAAGGAGTCCCTTTCATTTGAAATCTCTACCTTTTCTTACAAAGCCAAATCAAGTTTTGAACATAAATCCTTATTTTTTTTGTTAAGTCCAAAATTTTTCTTTTTCAAAACTTTATATTTTTCTAGCAATTTTTCACATACAATAGAAAGTTCTTCATTCAAAGTATCGGCATCAATATGATCATCGCCGGAAGAACTAGCACTATCATCTAGTTGAGATTCTGAATATACCTCAAGGGAGTCATTCCCTTGGACCATGTAGCATCGTTATTCGGATTCATCCTCACTAGATTCCATCTCCATATGATTCATCTTTTGGAGCGCGGAAGAAGTCAACATGTTCCATACTGCAAAAGCGGAATCACAATGAGAAACTAAACACAAATATTCTTTGTTAAGCGTGCTTCTAAGTGCCGTTAGGGCTTGTGCATTGGCCTCTATATACTTGCTATTACCAGATAGGATTTCTTGGTAGCGGCAAGGAAAACATGCAAGCCTAGAGTTTTGAGATACATACTCATCTTAATCTTTCATACGTCGATGTTAGAAACATCAAACATAGGAGGGGTCATGAAATCCATGAGTGTAAACAATATGTGTGCAAATGCAAATCTAGATTAGCAACCAAGATCACACTCTTAGGTGGCTAAACCTAATATCAAGAGCGTAGGCTCTGATACCAATTGAAAGTACACTTAGAGGGGGGTGAATAGGTGTATGGCTAATCTATGACAAATAATGCGGAATTTAAAAACTAATTGCAACACACTTAGTGTAACCAAAGAGTGTAGCCAAATTCCCAGTGAAGGGCTCTGGACTAACTCCTCTTGATTCCTCTGAATAAGAGTTGAGGTGCTATATGAAGCTCTCTTGGTTAACACAAGAATGGCACACAAACAAACCAAGCATGTATATGATATGAACAATATTAATCAATGCACAATGTAAGAGAGAGAGAGAGAGTTAGAGAAAGTGGACCAAACGCAAACACCAAGATATGTTTCGAGGTTCGAGCACACAACTCTACGTCCCCGCCTTCACACAGAATTCAAAGGGAAAAACTTACAAAATTTTGTAGAAAATTACAAGTAATTAAAAAATTACAAGAATTCTTTACTGGGAGTTTTTGAGGAAGTGTGCCATTGCGAGTCTGATCATTGCACGATCACTTTGTCCCATTGACAATGTGAGCGATTGGATCTTCGAGTCTTCTTGAAACTCCTTCTCGCTTGGCTCTAAAAATTCCTTGAAATTGGAAGATCAATTAGGGTATTTTCACCCTGAAAGAGAAATAAAGTTCTCTAAGAAAGCTTGGAAGGTAAAAAACTGATATCTTTTTTAGCATTTAGTAGAATTTGCTCTCAAATAAAAACTCTAGCCAAAATTTTAGCTAATGATCTAGCCTTCTTCTCTATTGTCACGCCCCGCTTCCCAAAATACGCTGAAGCGGAGACGCGACGAAGGTCGGCGACGTATATACGCGAGGAAAATACCCCAAGTATACACGCTAAGCCTAAATTAACCTGAACAAGCTATAAATCTGAACCGTGATAATCAATGATCACTGTAATAATACATATAATAACAATCACAATGATAGTAGATGAATAATGACAAGAAAATGACAGCTGAAAGCGATAAAGGTAGAATCAGGAAATGACAGAAATATAAAAGAGATGAGGGTACCAGAAACAGAAGAAAGAGTGTCCAGTTCCTTGCAAGACGTACCGTCCCCTCGAACACCTGCACAATAGAACAATCGTCCAATATCTGGACGTGCAAATGCAGGGTCGTCAGAACGCGACCTGGTGAGTGTGTGTGTGTAAAAGGGAAAAGCTCGTGCAGAAGAACAATGTGCATAAATAATAATAAGAACAACTGCTGATATAAGAGACTAAATAACATGATAAATAACTGAACTGTAATATATATGATAACAACACGAATAAAGATAGAAGACAACTGTCACAATGGTAAACAAGCAACTGATGTCAAAATATGTAACCTACCACATGTAACTAGGCTGGTATCCAAGTCTGGTCATAAATTTGGTCCTGGTAACAATCATGGGTCTATCATAATGATATATAGATATACAATCAGGTGATTACAGTCAGTCACAAAGCATAAACAGTTTATTATTAATTATGTCAGCGAACACCAATTGCACATGTAATAGACACATCCCATACTACGCCTACCACACATGCCAATCGATGCCCTAAATTATTGAAACTGATCAGTTGGAGACATTGTCCATGCTTTAGGTGGGTCCCGTGCATAACCGGGACCACGGCCCAGACTCCTAGCGCTGAACCAGGACCTACCGCAAGGTAGTCGGAACATGTAAACAGGAACATGTACATGTATAACATGTATAACAGGAAACATGACGGGGTGCCAGTCACCCCACGGGAACCCTGCAGTGGAACCCTCTTTCGGCTGCGCAACCTAAATCCTAGGTCCACCCAAAATAAGGACGCTGTCTCCTCCATCAATCTCCCCAATCCCAGTGTAAGTAGTTCGTTATCATGTTTTAGTTTACCAAGATTATTTAATATGCATGTTACTTAAATCACTGGGATAACTCGATGGTAGTCACGGTAACAATATCAACATGTAATCAGGATACCGGTATAACATTAATATATAATATCAAAGAACAGGATACTGGTATAACAGGAATATGTAACAAGTATACCATGCGGGTGTTGTTACCGTGTAATAATATTTTTCCCAGCAATTAAGTAACATGGACAAGATAATTATCAGGTAAATACCAAGTATAATCAGTCAGGTTTCTCAGGTAAAACAAGATTATCCAAGATGGGTAATGACCTACTGACATGAACAGAATAATCCGAGCAATGTATGTATTCAACTCATATCCTCCAAGTCATCGATATTTCCATCCCAATCACAACTCAACTAAACAAATAGTCACATCTAAATACTGGTCCATATCCAACGTTAATAACATAAATCTCAGTTCGACTTAAACTCCAACTAAGTCCATATACTGATCCAAGCATCAAGTAACCCGATCTCTACCATCATAACCAGTCCACATCAATATCTGAATGAATCATCACTCAAGCTATTATCAATGAAAGAATAACAATCTGGAAAGTCCTCTACATGAAATATATCATATGTCCTTGTACGCGCCGGAAAAAAGAGAAAGAAGGTCTTTACTGTAAAATTTTCCTTGAATCAGATGAAAAGATTAGAACAAAAACAACTTTTTCTTCCAGTTACATGGGAGGGAGGATGTTGAGTCTTGAATCCTCCCTTTGTTTAATGCTGGGTTCTTCGTGTGGCGGTGGAGAGTGAATCTTGTTCTCCGTTGACCGGATGACCGTCGGGATCGTCAGGGATCTTCTCTTCGGCTGGTAGAAAGAGTAGCACAGCTCTTGTCTACCAAAACTCTCAAAGAGAAGGTAGGCAAAGAGTAGCTTGTACGCAGCAAGCTTTGACGAAGAGTTAAACTCTCTCCTTTTTCTGCTGTGTCTGGTCGTCTGATTGCCGATCCTCTTATCACCAAATGCCTTTGATTGCTGATCGTCAATTGCCCAATTGCCAATCTCTCTATCTCTCGATCGTCGATCCTCGATCCTCTTCTCTCTTATCGTCCCCTCGACCTCATAGCAAACGAGGCTATTTATAGAGGTCCTAGGGGGTGAACGTGCCCCCTAAAAATGCTCCACGATGAGGGGCTGACCTCCCCGCTATGTGGGCGGCGACTGGCCCCATAACCAGGGCGGTTATAACTGAGACGCGGGTTTCAGCCCACGCGCCTTGAGGTTGGGGCGCGGGTGTCGAGCCCACGCGCCTTGATGCTGAGACGCGGGTGTCGAGCCCACGCGCCTTGATGCTGAGACGCGGGTGTCGAGCCCACGCACCTTGATGCTGAGACGCGGGTGTCGAGCCCACGCGCCTTGATGCTGAGACGCGGGTGTCGAGCCCTTGCGTCTAGAACTTGAGACTCTGCTTTTTAATGGCTTGTCTTTTAGTGATTTTTAGACAGCCTACAGAACCCCCTCCAAAGTTTTCGATATTCCGCAGTTAAATGGGACGGATTTCGAAATACTTTGGATTTTAGCCGCATTCACCTTTATGACTGGACTGTTAATACTCCGGGTTTGATCTTATCTGGAGTTTGGTCTTCGTGAGTGTACTGTTGAACTCTTTGAGGCCACCAGGGTTGATCGTATTGAGTGTCTAGATACACAGTCTAAACCTCCCCGATTGCTTTTAGTCTGCCATGGGGGTGCTTTAAGCCAGGAGTGGTTGGTCATCTGCTTGTGTCAGTGTACTGTTGAACTGATTTGCAGAAGCAGGAGGCCGAACACTGGTCCTTTTTAAAAAGCAGAGATGGTACTGCTTTAAAGACGCGACTGATCTTCCATAAAGCAGACGCGATGTTCAGCCGGGCTGGAAAGACGCGAACTTCTTAGAGAGACGCGACTTTTTGAATGCATTTATGGCGGTGATGACGGGGCACGTCCATCGAAGAGGCGGGTCCGTTGGGTGCGAATCTGTGCCATGTCATGATTGCGCTGCCAGTTGGCCTGGGGAACCGGCGGGATTTCACCTTTTGGCGCGTGGACTTCCCGGTTCATTAAATGATTTGCTCCACGTGTCAAGCGATGACTCGCTGCAGGGCTATGGTGCGCGATCTTCCCTGCAGAGAAATTGATTTGCTCCACGCGTCAAGCGATGACTCGCTGCAGAACTAATCGAGCCACGCGCCGCGTATCTTCGCGAATCCTTGTGCCTATAAATGGCAACAGTCAGAGAGATACCTCTTCTTCTTCGAGCGCATTTGTTTAGGGTTTAAGAGAAGAAAAAGAAAAAAAGAGTTCTTCTTTCTCTGTTCATTTCCATTCTTAATCACCAATGGCACCTAAGACCAAGCCAACCGCATCTTCTTCAAGAGCAACCGTCGCCGAGGCCCAGAGGGGCGGTTCTTCCGCACAGGAATTCTCTTTCCCAGGTATAACGCCGCTTAGGGTTGAACTTTCGCCATTACTGGAAGCTCATGGAATCATTAACAGAATCGTCAACACAGAAAACAAACCGTGTTTGATTCTCAGACGCGGTCTCAGACGCGGTCCTTGAGTTGATAACCAAGGCGCGGGTTTGATGACCCGGTGACAGTGAGTCCTGCATTTCGGATTCTTCACTTAGAATATTTCTAATTGTGAAGAGTTCGGACGCGGACTTGAAGATTTGTTATCAGGTGCAGGTTTTTGATGAATCTTGCACCTGAGCCCAAGTACTTAGAGAATTTTCATAAGTCTTGGTTTGTAAAACGCGGACTTGATCCTGGCGTTCTGTGACATCAGGTGCTGGTTTTTATGAATCTGGCGCCTGAGCCCAAGTACTTAGAGAATTCTCATAAGTCTTGGTTTGCAAAACGCGGACTTGATCCCGCTGGTCTTACGCCTGGATGCGGATTTGCAGGTCTGGACGCGGATTTGATAATTCCTGCGTCCAGTATTTCTTCTGCGTCTGGACGCAGATTCGCAGGTCTAGACGCGGACTTGATAATTCCTGCGTCCAGTATCTCTTCTGCGTCTAGACTATAGACACTTAACATTTTTCTGATAAAGTGTCTAATTAAATGTCCTTTTCTTTTGCAGTGCCACACCCTTCTGCCCCACTCGCCAAGAAGCGCCACTTTGGACATGTAGGTGGTGCTGACCGTGATCTGGCTTTTGTGCTACAAAGGACAGTACCTGTGACTGCCGACAAGTCGCAGGAGCGCCAGAAAAGGCTCTCCAATGTTGATATGACGACCCTTCGGGTGCTTATGACCGATGCAGCATTCACAACGGATGATCGCGTCAAGCTGGAGAAGCCTGCCTTCTTCTTCGGGGATCGTATCGGTGATGGCGGCTATTCCATGTATTATGGAAATTATAGATGGCTCCGTCAGATAGGGGATAGGAGATTCTTTCTTCCAGAAATAGAGAGGATGTTCCCGCTGTCTTATCTCCAGCACATGTCCGTCCCGACTTGCCGTGATGTTTCTAGTCCACCCAAGTTTGCACTTTGGGATCATCATCATCTGGGTTTCCTCATGAAGTCTGAGTTGGTGCATTCCTTCTGGAATTTGCGCCGCAAACTTCCTTGGACGCGAGTACAGAAGTCTTTGGCACTTGGCGCTGACTTTGTTCATGAAGCTCGCGTTTTAAGGCCACTGACTTGGATGAATTCCAACTCTGGCTGAAGGTTTCAGACCCGAATTTTGCAACTCCTGTTCATTCAACAGGGAGATGGCAATTTTCGGCGTCTGAGTCTTTTCGCGTCTCGCTGATGCAAATCTTAGACTGCGTTTGAATCCTGTGTGTTATCACAGTTTTAACATCGCGTTTGTTTCTGTCACCGCGGGGATTTGGCTCGCTGCGCGGATTATTCCCGCGTCTGCAGTCTTTGACAATAGCCGCGTCTGTCACTTAGTTTTCTTTGTTGAAGTATACTAAGTTCCAGATTTTCTAATTCCCTTGTTTATTCCTTGTAGGTAGGCTTGATCGTCCTTTTTCAGGTTCGCTGGGCCCCTGGAAGAATATTTCAGCCGACGGACTTGTTCGATGTTCGTCCACAAGGGAATATATTATGGTCCTCGTCGTCCACAAGGGAATATATTATGTCCCTGATGAGGACTCGACCCTCGCCAAGGTCCCTTCAGATCCACTGCACCAGTCATGCCTGCTGACAAGAGATGGTCAGGGTAAGTATGGCGGCGAGGGGGCTACGGTGGATAAGGTGGCAGATAGGATCCTCTTCCTCTCCCACTCCAGAAGTAACATCGAGGACTCCTCATGTCTGCTGGATGGTCTGCTGGGGAAAGAGATGCTCATGAACGAAGGGTTGCAGGACTTTCTGCTGCCACCAGACCTCAAGAACACCATTGCTCTTAGCTTAGTCAGCTAGGGCTCTTTCGGTGTTTACATCATGCATCGTGGTGCAACCAACTTCTGATCATGGCCACAATTTGGCACTTCTTCAGCCACCATGCACTTGGAATTAGATGCGGTTTCAAGGAGTGAGTGCAACCTCTGAGAGAGAGAGGGACTTCTTTGTACTCCTTAATTGTAACACTCAATCTTATTGTATAAGAGAGCGTTTTTACTGTAACACTCAATCTCATTGTATAAGAGAGCATTTTGTATCACTTTCATATGCTTGGAAATAAATAAAAGTGACACTTTTCTTTGTGCCTCTTTCATTGTCTTGAACTTTTTGTCTTAGATTCGTAGAAGCAAAAAATCTTTGACTTTGTCAAAATTATGATGATAATCTTAATAAGTCAAACTTTGTAGGGAAAGATCCTATTTCAGGAACTCTCACAATACTGTCAGAGGTGTAATATTAACTTGACAGAGATGAAATAATTTTTGGTGGACCTGCCACTTTATAAGAGAAAGTGACAAGTAGAATTGGTACCCCCAGGGAGGGTGAACTTTTATCAAGTGTTTGGGATTAACTTGATTGAGCTCAGCTGGGGATTTGATGGAAACACTGTTGATGGTGTAGTATTAACCTAACAATATTTTTAGGTAGACTTGTTATTCTGTTGAAGAGAATAACAAGTGAGACTAGACTCGTGGGGAATCTAGGAAAGTTTGTTACCGTTAGAGGTGTGATATTAACTTGACGGGTTGAAAGTGGTCTTGTCAGAAGTGTAATGTTAACTTGACAAGGATGTGAGTCAGAGGTGTGATATTAACTTAACTCAGAAGTGTCACTATCATAGGTGTAATGTTTAACTTGACTGTGAGGGTAATGCTAGAGGTGTAATGTTGAACTTGGCATTGGTCATCTCGGCTTGTATAAGGAAGTCCGATGGAAAGTCATGGCCATAGGTGTATTGTTTAACTTAGCAATGACTTGATGCTAGAGGTGTAATGTTAACTTAGCATCATCCATTTCAGCTTCGATATGGAAGTCTGAAGAAAAGTGACTGTCAGAGGTGTAATATTAAACGTGACAGAAACCTGATTACTGTTTAGAGGTGTGGTGTTAAACTTTAACAGTAATTTGTCAGAGGTGTAGTATTAACTTGACAAAGATTGACTCATGATAAGAGCAATTTGAGGACCTGTTATTCTATTGGTTAGAATTGACAAGTGAAAATTTGAAGTGCCAGAGGTGTAGTGTTAACTTGGCAAATTTGAAAGTTTGATACTCCGTGTAGAGTTGACAAACAAAATTTGTACTCAACAAGGAATATTGAAAAGTTTCCATTACCAGAGGTATAGTGTTAACTTAGTAACGGTTGTATTTTGTAGACCTACCATTCTGTGGATGAGAATTGGTTAGGGATTTTGGAGGAAAGAGTGGAGCCAAGTCCACTTAGGATTTTTAGCAAACCCTCAGCTATCAACGGATTTGAGGTGCCTTTACCAACTACCGTTTGAGTTGGGCTAGCCATGCTATTCCCCTCAGCATGATGAGTTGTCGAAGACTTATGTTGGGCTTAGAAGCCAACATTTTCCTCTATCCTTAGCCGTCGGGGGCGTCGGTTGTTATAATGAAGAAATTCTTCTTACTTTGATCAGAGGTGTACTTTTAACTTGATCAGCAGAAGAATACCATCTAAGGATAGTATTTTTTTAGGAACCTGCCATTGATCGGCATCATGAGTGTATCGCCATTTGAGGTTATGAGGCGATATGACCCATTCGAGTAGACTGACTCTACTACAAATGGTCCTTCCCATTTGGGTTGGAATTTTCCTTTTGTCTTGTGCGTCATTACCATGGGTCTTCTGACGGCTAAGACAAGATCGCCTTTCTTGAAAGTTCGCATTTTAACTTTCTTGTTGAAGGCTCTGGTAATTCGAGCCTGGTAGAGCTCGATTTGCTGTTGGGCCTGCAGACGCTTATCGTCTAAGACTTCCAATTCTTGGAGTCGCTGTCGATGCTTCTCCTCGGTTGTCATCTCCGCTGTCAAGGCGACGCGTAGAGATGGAATTTGGATTTCCAGTGGGAGCACGGCTTCGCATCCGTATACCAAAGAAAACGGCGTGGCTTTAGTTGGGGTTCGCACAGTTGTGCGATAGGCCCATAAGCATTCACCCAGTGTGTCGTCCCAGTCTCGTTGACTTTTCGAGACGAACTTCTTGAGAAGCTTGCCAATAGTCTTGTTGAAAGCTTCTGCGAGGCCATTAGCGGCAGGATAGTATGCCGTTGAGGACACACTCTGGATTCTGAACTTAGCGCAGAATCTTTGGAAAGCCTGGCTGATGAACTGAGGTCCATTGTCATGGACAATTTGCCGAGGTACACCGAAACGGTAAATAACGTGATGTTTCACGAACTTGATCACGTTAGACGATTTTACCTCCTTCAAAGGGATGGCTTCGGCCCATTTAGAGAAGTAATCGGTTATTGCCAAAATAAACCGATGTCCTTTTGATGATGGTGGGCTGACAGGGCCAACCACATCCATCCCCCACATTTCAAATGGCCAGGTAGAGGTTGTAGAGTGGAGATACCCTGGTGCTTGATGGATGAAATCGCCATGCACTTGGCAAGCGTGGCATCTTTTAGCATAGGTGACGGCGTCGGCAACCATCTTGGGCCAATAGTAACCCAATCTTTGGAGTCGATGTGCCAGTTTTGGGCCAGGTTGGTGGGCTCCCCACATACCGTCGTGGGCTTTTCTCAATACCTCTGGGCTTCTTTGGTGAAAGGCACCGGAGTAAGATCCCGTCATGCGATCGACGATACAATGTTCGCGTAATCGCATTATAATAGAATTTGGAGGCTTTCCTTCGAATGGCAGCCGCCTCTTTGGCGTCCTCAGGCAGGATGCCATATAAGACATAGTCGATATAGGGGAATCGCCAGTCTTTAAGCTCTGGCCCGGTTGACAATTCCAGCGCTTCTTTGCCTTGACAATCTCGCTTTGACTCCTGATAGCTCTCGAGAACATTTCTCGGGCAATACAGGTCGTGGCTGTAGACGAATATCTTCTCCATTGCTCCGGCTGGAAGAGCTAAGGAGGCCGCGAGGGATGCGAGTGCATCCGCGTGCGCATTTTGCCTGCGCGGTACATGGTCGATGTAGAAGCTTGTAAATCCCTCGGCCATGCGGATAGTTGCGTTGTGGTAGGGTACTAGGTCCTCATGTCTGACTTCGTACTCCCCGCGAACTTGGCTGACGATGAGTTTAGAGTCGCCGTATGCCTCGAGATTTTTAACGCCAATCTCATCGGCGAATTGCATCCCAATCAAAAGAGCGTTGTACTCCGCCACATTGTTGGAACAAGGCTCAGTTAATGAGACAGCTCGGGGAATCACATAATTTTGCGGGGATACGAGTACTACTCCTACCCCCGCTACTACGTGTCCCTTTGGGCTTGTTCTTGATGCACCGTCGAAGAAGAGTTGCCATACTTGACTTTCGAACGATGTCTGAGTTAGGCAGACTTCAGCGACTTCATCTGGGAGATCCTCGTAGAGTTTGGCTGCCCTCGGATCTGGGTGCTCGGCTAGGAAATCCGCCACTGCTTGTCCCTTAATGGCCTTTTGTGGTAAAAAGTGCATCTCATATTAGGAGAGCAATATGGCCCATTTTGCCAGCCGGCCATTTAATGATGAAGGCTTAGTCATAAGTAACCTTAGGGGGTTGAATTTTGATATGACGTTTATAGTTTGGCCTACCAGATAGTGCCGCATTTTCTGAATAGCGAACACTAATGCCAAACATTCCTTCCGGTTCAGAGTCAGACTCATCTGAGCTGACTGCAGGTTGTTTTCCCTTGCTCCTACTTGTCATATTCGCAGTGAGCTCCGGGTACTCAACGTCAGAGAAGGTTCTCCTTCTGTGGGAGCGTCTTCTTTTAGCTGATGGAGGAATCAGGGTCAGCTGTCTGACTAAAGACTGCTGGTGTACGCCTGATCCGCAACGGCACTCAGAGAGCATATGGATGAGCCGTTGGCAGCAACACGACGAGGTGGCCTGATTGGCACTTCTTTTCTTCGTCAAATAATCCCTCAAATCCATGGGAGGGGGATTGAAAAGATTAGCCTCGCAACGTCGAAGACGGGAGGCATCCATGTGCTGTACAGCCTGGATGCAGGCTTCAGGGACGCGGTTCTTGCGCCGCAGCTGTTCAGCGCGCGTCTGGCGTCTCTGTTGAGACAAGACGCGCCCGTCGCGTTGCTGCTTGGTGTGTCGGGGCAGAGACACTTGAGAGAGAGTGGGCTGCTGGGCCCCACGCCTATGGGCGCGTGCCTCTTGTGCTTGACAAGGCACAGAGGCTTCACCTTGGCGTTTGGTGAGTTGGTCCTCAGAGGACCTAACTGAAGGAATCTCGCGTTTGGGCCGCCAAACGCGGACTTCACGTGCTGGACGTGGCGCTGGCAAGGCGCCAGTTTGTATGCTGCGTCCAGCCTCAGTCAGACAACCAGAGGTTCCAACTTGCAGCTGGCGCGCACGTCTCCTCTGTCGACGCTCAGCGTTCCGGTTGCGTCGCGGAGGTGGAGAGAGACCAACAACATCCTGATGCTGAACATCAGAGATTTTAACCACGCGGGTCTCCTGAGAGACGCTGACACAGGTGTTCGGTGCGACGCGGTTGGTCGCAAAGGCAGTTGTGCCTGGGACTACGCGGGCCTTCTGCGAGGCGTTGGCGCGTGTACCTTGCTTGGCACAGTTGGCAGTAGGGGCGACCGAGAGAGCCACAGATCGGGCCTCGGGGCCATTCCCCGTCAAGACCCGGCGGCAGACGCGGGTCTTTGGGCTCTTGGAGCCGGAAGAGAGAAACTCTTCGTACTTCGCCTGGTCGAACTCGACGATGAGTGATTCGACCATCTTCCCCTTACGGAGGACGTCATCCTGCGCCATGATTTGCTCATCAGTGACAAATGTATTCCCCAACGGAGTCGCCATCTCTTGTACGCGCCGGAAAAAAGAGAAAGAAGGTCTTTACTGTAAAATTTTCCTTGAATCAGATGAAAAGATTACAACAAAAACAACTTTTCCTTCCAGTTACAAGGGAGGGAGGATGTTGAGTCTTGAATCCTCCCTTTGTTTAATGCTGGGTTCTTCGTGTGGCGGTGGAGAGTGAATCTTGTTCTCCGTTGACCGGATGACCGTCGGGATCGTCAGGGATCTTCTCTTCGGCTGGTAGAAAGAGTAGCACAGCTCTTGTCTACCAAAACTCTTAAAGAGAAGGTAGGCAAAGAGTAGCTTGTACGCAGCAAGCTTTGACGAAGAGTTAAACTCTCTCCTTTTTCTGCCGTGTCTGGTCGTCTGATTGCCGATCCTCTTATCACCAAATGCCTTTGATTGCTGATCGCCAATTGCCCAATTGCCAATCTCTCTATCTCTCGATCGTCGATCCTCGATCCTCTCCTCTCTTATCGTCCCCTCGACCTCATAGCAAACAAGGCTATTTATAGAGGTCCAAGGGGGTGAACGTGCCCCCTAAAAATGCTCCACGATGAGGGGCTGACCTCCCCGCTATGTGGGCGGCGACTGGCGCCATAACCAGGGCGGTTATAACTGAGACGCGGGTTTCAGCCCACGCGCCTCGAGCCCACGCGCCTTGATGCTGAGACGCGGGTGTCGAGCCCACGCGCCTTGATGCTGAGACGCGGGTGTCGAGCTCACGCGCCTTGATGCTGAGACGCGGGTGTCGAGCCCTTGCGTCTAGAACTTGAGACTCTGCTTTTTAATGGCTTGTCTTTTAGTGATTTTTAGACAGCCTACAGTCCTCTACATGAAATATATCATATGTCCTCTATAACTCTAGTTCAGTACAACTCACAGTCCAACACTGAATAAGTTCATGTATCAATCCAATCGTCATAATCTTTTAGTAAGGTAAGATCACATCCAATATGTCCTCGATCAACTGCAATGTAGAATAGTAACTTCTAAAACTAAGCACTAACGACATATCATCTGCTAGTTCTCATATACTCAACTATAGATCCAAGTCATTACAACTGACCCATAAGTCCAATAGTTCCATAATCGTCTGGCTTCATAACACATCTAGTAATCTAATTAAATAATTGTTGTTCCAACATATAACAATGTCCAGTACTAATCCTCTCACTCAAACATTCAACTCTGATTCACAAGTATTCACAATTCCTTCTCCTATTAAGATCAATCATGATATCCCAACACTCGGTATCACAACATATTCATGCATCTAAGTTCTATTAGATCAAGTCATTCCCAACAATATCCATCTCTTGAAGTCACATACATCCATCAATAGTCATTACCTACTCGAGGGTAAAGTCTACAATTTAATAAAGAAACTATACCCAGCTGACAGACCAATAGTAGTCGACTAGGGGTTATGTACAAGTCGACTAGGGAAGGTGTAGTCGACTAATCAAGGGGACTAAGTTGACTACACTAAGGCCAAGTCGACTACACAGGTAGGGCAAGTCGACTGACAGAGATACAGAGAACCACACAGTTCCAGGTCAACCTATTAGTCGACTTGGGCAAAGGGGTTAGTCGACTACACTAACTATTAGTCGACTACTAAAAGGATCAAGTCGACCAGCAGAGTGTACAATGGGCAAACAGAGAGCAGAACTATTTCCTGGGAGGTGGGTTAGTCGACTAGAGTGTTAGGGGTGGTCGACCAATACATGGATTAGTCGACTAATATCAGGTATTAGTCGACTAATCAGTCTCTGTCTGGCCACTAAAAACTTGTGATACACCTACTCTTCTTCCCATATTCTCTACAATACATTCATACACTCCAACATACGTATCTACACTAATAATCTCAGCACTCATATGGATAAACATGGGGGTTCCAACATCATAGATATTTATGCATACCATATTTCTAATCATTCAACATGTAAACTAAAGGGGAGATGATCCAGATCCAAACTTAAAGATCTCCACAGATAAATCTTGTAACACATCCAATCATATCCCAAACACAACATATCTATAATCACTTAATGAATAAAGAGAGAAGGAGAGAGAAATACTCACTTAGGGGCTGTCGGGACGATGCCGTGTCGCTGTTGGTGTTACCGTGCTGCTGAAGTCGTTGGGGCTGCTGTGCTGTCGAAGAGAGGCGCAGCAAGGGAAGATCCGGGCTGTTGCGTGCGTCAGGCTGCAAGTGGGATCTGTCAACAGGAGCTGGCCTAGCTATTGTTGATGCGGATCTGCTGGAGGTGATCCGGGCGGCTGTCCAAAGGGGCGGCTGCTGGTGTGCGCCTGGGCTATTGTCCTGCTGCCGCCATGCTGTTGCCCTTGCTGATGTTGTCGTCCAGGAGAGGGGGAGAGGATCGGCCATGGGTTGATCTGCTGGTTGCTGTGGTTGATCTCCGGGCTGCTGACGAAGAAAAGAGGGAGTGGTGCTGCTGTTGTGGCTGGGAAAGATGAGGCCGGCCATGGTGTTGGGGAGGAGATCTGGCCATGGCCTACTGGGCTCGGCCACGGCAAGGAGGGGGTGGCTGTGCTTGGGAAGAGGAGACAGGGCTGCAGGCTGGTGCTCGGGCCTAGGTACTGGCCTGGTGGAGATCCGGCCGAGAGGGGGTGGAGGTATGCGGCAATGGTGGAGGTGGTGGGCTGCTGCACCAATGAAGAGAGAGGAGAAAGAGGTGCGGCTGCAGCTGTTGAGGGATTAGCTTAGGGTTAGGTTAACAATAGGATTATATATAGGGGTATTGGGTTTACGGGTAGATGGGTATAAGCTTATCGGGTTGAGGGTTTGGATCCAATTGGGTTAAGTGGGTCTTGGTTTGGATTTGGGTAATGGATCAAGGAGTAGACTAATGGGTAGTGGGTTAGAATCAAGGAATAAGACATGAATGGAAATCAAGAAAAGAGGGATACACCACTACAAAATAATAATCCAACATTAGTAGTAACATCACTTAACCAAAATAATAATATTAATAATACCAATACATTACATGACCAAACTAATAATAAAAATAACAGTAACAATATAGATATTACTAACAACGAGTAATATTATATCATATGATAAATAAATACATGTACACATTTAAAATACCAGTATATTTTATTTAAATACCGTACTAAAAAAATAGGGATATTACATTCTACCCACCTTAATAAAAATTTCGTCCTCAAAATTTCGATAAGGTAGGGAATAGTAAAAAAAGAATCTAGAATCAAGAGAGAACACAACAATCTTCCACGTCGCCTCGTTGGGACACCACAATTCCGCTGTGCGCTCTGATCTCTTCTACCAGCTTCAACATGAAGTGGTCAAACTCAGAAGACAAAATCAGGAGAATAGAATCGGAAAGAGGATGGAATCAAGATGGAACCCAGATTTCTCTAGAAAAAGAGTTAGAATTAGGGATATCAAAGGATTCAAGAGATGGATTCCAAAAGAAAGAACGATCAATTCTAAATGGACTCAATGTCATCGTGTGAATAGTATATGTATATTGCAGTTTAATTATAACTTGTTTCAAGTTACTGGTAAGATCTAGGTTCTCTCTTGCGAAACAAGAGTCAAAATTCAAGATCGCAAGTAGAAAACCTACGCTCTGATATCAAGAAAACCCTGTCACGCCCCGCTTCCCAAAATACGCTGAAGCGGAGATGCGACGAAGGTCGGCGACGTATATACGCGAGGAAAATACCCCAAGTATACACGCTAAGCCTAAATTAACCTGAACAAGCTATAAATCTGAACCGTGATAATCAATGATCACTGTAATAATAATACAATAATAACAATCACAATGATAGTAGATGAATAATGACAAGAAAATACAGCTGAAAGCGATAAGGTAGAATCAGGAAATGACAGAAATATAAAAGAGATGAGGGTACCAGAAACAGAAGAAAAAGCGTCCAGTTCCTTGCAAGACGTACTGTCCCGTCGAACACCTGCATAATAGAACAATCGTCCAGTATCTGGACGTGCAAATCCAGGGTCGTCAGAACGCGACCTGGTGAGTGTGTGTGTAAAAGGAAAAAGCTCGTGCAGAAGAACAATGAGCATAAATAATAATAAGAACAACTGCTGATATAAGAGACTAAATAACATGATAAATAACTGAACTGTAATATATATGATAACAACACGAATAAAGATAACAACTGTCACAATGGTAAACAAGCAACTGATGTCAAAATATGTAACCTACCACATGTCACTAGGCTGGTATCCAAGTCTGGTCATAAATCTGGTCCTGGTAACAATCATAGGTCTATCATAATGATATATAGATATACAATCAGGTGATTACAGTCAGTCACAAAGCATCAACAGTTTATTATTAATTATGCCAGCGAACACCAATTGTCACATGTAATAGACGCATCCCATACTACGCCTACCACACATGCCAATCGATGCCCTAAATTATTGAAACTGATCAGTTGGAGACATTGTCCATGCTTTAGGTGGGTCCCGTGCATACCCGGGACCACGGCCCAGACTCCTGGCGCTGAACCAGAACCTACCGCAGGTAGTCAGGAACATGTAAACAGGAATAGGTACATGTATAACATGTATAACAGGAAACATGACGGGGTGCCAGTCACCCCACGGGAACCCTGCAGTGGAACCCTCTTTCGGCTGCGCAACCTAAATCCTAGGTCCACCAAAATAAGGACGCTGTCTCCTCCATCAATCTCCCAATCCCAGTGTAAGTAGTTCGTTATCATGTTTTAGTTTATCAAGATTATTTAATATGCATGTTACTTAAATCACTGGGATAACTCGATGGTAGTCACGGTAACAATATCAACATGTAATCAGGATACCGGTATAACATGAATATATAATATCAAAGAACAGGATACGGTATAACAGGAATATGTAACAAGTATACCATGCGGGTGTTGTTACCGTGTAATAATATTTTTCCCAGCAATTAAGTAACATGGACAAGATAATTATTAGGTAAATACCAAGTATAATCAGTCAGGTTTCTCAGGTAAAACAAGATTATCCAAGATGGGTAATGACCTACTGACATGAACAGAATAATCCGAGCAATGTATGTATTCAACTCATATCCTCCAAGTCATCGATATTTCCATTCCAATCACAACTAACAACTAACAAATAGTCACATCTAAATACTGGTCCATATCCAACATTAATAACATAAATCTCAGTTCGACTTAAACTCCAACTAAGTCCATATACTGATCCAAGCATCAAGTAACCCGATCTCTACCATCATAACCAGTCCACATCAATATCTGAATGAATCATCACTCAAGCTATTATCAATGAAAGAATAACAATCTGGAAAGTCCTCTACATGAAATATATCATATGTCCTCTACATGAAATATATCATATGTCCTCTATAACTCTAGTTCAGTACAACTCATAGTCCAACACTGAATAAGTTCATGTATCAATCCAATCGTCATAATCTTTTAGTAAGGTAAGATCACATCCAATATGTCCTCGATCAACTGCAATGTAGAATAGTAACTTCTAATACTAAGCACTAACGATATATCATCTGTTAGTTCTCATATACTCAACTATAGATCCAAGTCATTACAACTGACCCATAAGTCCAATAGTTCCATAATCGTCTAGCTTCATAACACATCTAGTAATCTAATTAAATAATTGTTGTTCCAACATATAACAATGTCCAGTACTAATCCTCTCACTCAAACATTCAACTCTGATTCACAAGTATTCACAATTCCTTCTCCTATTAAGATCAATCATGATATCCCAACACTCGGTATCACAACATATTCATGCATCTAAGTTCTATTAGATAGAGTCATTCCCAACAATATCCATCTCTTGATGTCACATACATCCATCAATAGTCATTACCTACTCGAGGGTAAAGTCTACAATTTAATAAAGAAACTATACCCAGCTGACAGACTAATAGTAGTTGTGACGCCCCGATCCTGGCGGATACGGACACGTCACCGCGACGTATATACGTAGGTCAGAACTGCCCCCACGTATATACGCTAAGCGTAAAAGTACAATACAATACAGGATCAGAGTATAACACAAGCGTGGTATATTCATATATGCCAACAATAAAGTACAAGTACAAGTTATGAACTGATACACTTTACAAGTGTTTTGTTTCACAACCAAGTCCAAAAGAAGATATACAAATGTATACAAGATGCTCACGTAAGAAAGGAAGACGCGTGAGCCAAAAATGAAGAGTACGGCACTGGAGGAACTAGAGCTGGTCGGCCTGCTCACTGAAGTACTCTTGGTCCTCAGTGGATGGATCCACTTCGTTCCAAGTCTCGGAATCTGAATATGCAAATCCACAGAATCAAGACATATAACAATAAACGAGATATGGCCAAATGGCTAATGGATACGAGTAAATAAGATATAGCAATATAAAGGATAAAGCATGGAAATCCAAAGTCCTAAAACAATACATCTACAATTAATGTCTTATTATTATTACTTGTTTCATCGTGATATCTAGCTATGTGGTCCAGCGTCCCAGTGCACATAGATCCATATCCCAATAAAGCAAGGGGGTTATTGGAAATCAGCGGTTGTATCGATGAACTATGTTTACAGTGGATCCCGTGCATGCCGGGATAACGGCCCAATAATGTTCCGTGCTTGTAACGGAACCCAGCCGCTAGGCCTCAATAAAGGGACTTATGTATGCCCTTATCAATATGGTACCAGCAATACAGGGAGCAAGCTCTCCCCTCAGTCCCCTGGTGTACCGCAGGTCAGACTGGAACATGGGTTGCACAACACTTCCTAAAACCACTGTAAACACGAACACAATCGATATCCGCATGGTCTCCCCGGACCCAATATAAGTTGGTCTATTTTATGTAAAGGTCAAATCAATCATGCTTGGTACAAGTGATAGCATGATAAAGTGGAGATATACATTTTAATTAACAAGTCTAACATGAAGATACATGGTAACATGTCATGAAGTATAAGCCATGAGATCCATCAAGTAACATGTCATGTGGTATCAATTAGGAAGCATAAACAATACTAGCATATCATACATGTATCAATGAACGATCAAAATTTAAAACAGAAAAGAAAACAGAAGTCTGGCACAGTTTTGAACTGGCGGTCGACCTCCGGTCGAGTGCCGGTCGACCGGGGTTTGTGAAGGCGGGTAGGGTTGCCAGTCGACTGCCGGTCGACTGGCCAAAGTGCGTGAGCTCCAGAATCGACCGGTCGACTGCCGGTCGACTGGGCTTTGCAAGGGCGGTAGGGTATCGGTCGACTGCCGGTCGACCGTACCGAATCTGGAGCTCCAGGTGAGCTCCAGGTCTCCTAGCCGGTCGACTGGTCTATGGACCGGTCGACCGCTAGCCCAATTCTGTGCACGTTTGTGCATATCGGTCGACTGCCCCCATAGGGCCGGTCGACCGATGTTCTGAAATAGGCTGTGGTCTGACTAAAAATCCAGATTTTTGTGGTGGTTGTTTTGAATGGATAAAAATAGGATTTTTATAACATAAAGTGACATGATCTATCAATACAAGTATGCTAAGAATATTACTAGTCTTGGTGAGTAAAGATACTCACCTCGAACGGTCGTTTGGAGTTTCTACGAGTCCGGACGAGCTGAAATACCAACTTGATTCTCGGCGATAACTCGGACGATCCCAAAATCCAAGTTGCGGTTCTTGAGATGGCAAGGAGACCTAGGGTTTGCTTTGAGAAAGAGAGAGATTTTGCTAAGGTTGGAATTCTTGAGGAAATGAAGTAAAGGATGAAAATGTAAAGGGTTTGGTTTAAATAGGATTTTGAATTTGTAAAGGGGATGGAATTTTAAGAAAGAGAGGGGCTTTTGTGCAAATGTGTAAATGAGATATTTTCTTGACCAATCAAATGAAGCCAAGTGGAGATGAGGTGGCTTCCTTGGCCAATCAAATGGAGCCATTTGGAGGTGAGGTGGAGGGTCATTAATGAAGCAATTAATGTGGAAGAGTGTGGAAAGTGGAGAGGTGGAAATAATTGGGATTTTTGGAAATTCAAAACTCTTTTGGCTTAATGAAGAAGGAAGAGAAAATAGAAAAAAGAAAAAGAAGGAAAATTAAATTGAAAGGATATTTTCCCTAACTCAGAAAATTATGAAATAAAACCGTGGGTTCCCGGGACAAAGTCGAAAGTACGGAAAACATTTCGGAAATACCGGATACGTCCCGAAATCAAGTATCTCGGAACGACTCCAAATTTTCACCAAAAATCTATAATAATATAAAAAGACTTAAAATGAAGTCCTTTCTGAGAAATACCTTATAGTTTTAATTATAAAAATCCCGGTATCAGAAATTTACCGACTCCGTGGGAATTTTCACAAAATCCTAAAATCCTCAGAAAAAGGCTTTATTTAAGAAATAGGATTCTAATTAATAAAGTCTAAAGGACTTTCTGAAAATTCCTAAAGTTTGGAAAATACAAATCAGAAAATTGATCAGCGGTGCTGGTCGACACCGGTTTTGAAGAAATTCATTTAATTCTAGAAAATTCCAGAAAATCACATAAAATCTAATAATTGGAAAATGATATAAATGAATTTGAAATGAATCGGATAAATACGGAAGGTAATTCGAAAAATACGGTTGAAAAGCTGAATACGCAACAAAGTACGTATTCCGGAAACGAGGTATTACAATCTACCCACCTTACAAAAATTTCGTCCTCGAAATTTCGCAAGATGAAAGACAACAAGGAAAGACATGATAGATGGAATATAACGGTAGAGATAGAAGGGAAGAGTCTTACCAAGTGGTGAAGAGTTGCGGGTATCGTTCTCGGATGACGTCCTCTCGCTCCCATGTGGCCTCTCCTGGCACATGGCGGTTCCAAGACACTAATACTAAAGGTATATCCTTGCTCTTCAGTGTCTTGACACTCCTGTCTAAGATGGCCATTGGCTGCTCCTGATAAGATAAGTCTGGTTGTAACTCCAGTTCGGAATGATCTAAAATATGGCTGTCATCCCTCACATATCTTCTTAACTGAGACACGTGGAAAACATTATGAACTCCGTCCAACGATGGCGGCAGTGCCAATCGATAAGATACATCTCCCACTCGATCCAATATCTCGAATGGGCCGATATACCTTGGACTTAGTTTCCCACGAGTGCCGAAACGGATCACTCCCTTAGTCGTGTGAATCTTCAGGAACACATGATCTCCAACTCCGAATTCCAATGGCCTCCTCCGAGAATCTGCCCAACTCTTTTGCCTGCTCTGAGCTGCCCTGAGATGATCCCTGATAATCTTGATTTTCTCCGTCGTCTGGATCAACATCTCTGGTCCCAATAAACTCCGCTCACCGACCTCATCCCAACAAATCGGTGATCGACACTTCCTCCCATACAGTGCCTCAAAAGGTGCCATCTTTATACTTGCCTGGTAACTGTTGTTATAAGAAAACTCGGCCAAGTGTAGATGGTCTTCCAAGAACCTCCAAACTCAATCATGCAAGCTCTAAGCATGTCCTCGAGGATCTGGATGGTCCGCTCCGACTGTCCGTCCGTCTGGGATGATAAGCTGTACTGAACTTCAGACGAGTGCCCAGACTCTCTTGGAGACTCTCCCAAAAGTGAGATCTGAATCTCGTATCTCTGTCTGAAACAATACTGACTGGCACTCCATGCAGACGGACCACTTCCTTCATATACTTCTCCGCCAACACCTCTGTCGTCTGACCGACCCGGAATGGTATGAAGTGGGCCGACTTAGTGAGACGGTCAATGATAACCCACACAGCATTATTACCCTTGGGACTACGAGGTAATGCTGTGACGAAGTCCATAGTGATATGCTCCCACTTCCACTCAGGTATTGGCAAAGGTTGCAGAAGTCCAGCCGATCTCTGATGCTCGATCTTTATTTGCTGGCACACCAAGCACTTAGCCACAAATTGAGCTATCTCTCTCTTCATGGCATTCCACCAGAAGTGCTTCTTCAGGTCTTGGTACATCTTGTTTCCCCCCGGGTGTATAGAGTAGGCTGAACTGTGTGCTTCAGCCAAAATCTTCTGTCTCACTTCTCCCTGGGGAACACAAAGCCTATCTCCAAAGCACAAGGCATCATCAGGACGAATACAGATATCCGTCCTCAATCCAGCCTCGACCTGATCTCTAAATGTCTGGAGTCTGGGATCCTCCTTCTGGGCTTCCTTAATCTCCTCTATCAGTGAAGACTGGATCTGTAAAGCCATAAGCTGTCCTGTCTTCTCAGCTCCTCGGACCACCATCAAATCCAATCGGATGAAATCCCGAATCAAGTCCTCCTGCTGAGTGAACTGGACAAGTACTCTGTTCTCTGGCATCCTACTCAAAGCATCCGGGACTGTATTGACCTTGCCTGGATGATATTGCAAGTCAATGTCGTAGTCTGCCATAAGCTCCAGCCACCGCCTCTGCCTCATATTCAACTCCTTCTGCGAGAAGATATACTTGAGGCTCTTGTGATCTGTATATATCAGCACTCTATCTCCCAGAAGATAGTGCCTCCAAATCTTTAATGCAAAGATCACTGCTGCCAACTCCAGATCATGAGTTGGGTAATTCCTCTCATGAGGTTTCAACTGCCTGGATGCATATGCGATAACATGATCATGTTGCATAAGCACGCATCCTAGGCCTTTACCTGAGGCATCACTAAAGATGACCATCCCTCCTCTCCCTGAGGGAGTTCTCAAGATAGGAGCTGAAATGAGCTTTTGCTTCAACTGCTCGAAGGCTGCATCACACTCCTCTGTCCAGATGTACTTCTCCCCTTTCCTGGTAAGCTTCGTCAATGGAGCTGCAATCCGAGAGAAATCCTGGATGAAGCGTCTGTAGTATCCAGCTAGTCCAAGAAAGCTCTTTATCTCTGTCACTGTCCTCGGGACTGGCCACTCCTTTACTGCTTGTACCTTGCCCGGATCAACGGATACACCTTCTGCTGACACCACATGTCCGAGGAATGCTATACTGTCTAGCCAGAACTCGCACTTGCTCCTCTTGGCATGAAGCTGCTCCTGCTGAAGTGTCTGCAACACAATCTTCAAGTGTTCTTCATGCTCCTTCCTGTTCTTAGAATAAATCAAGATGTCGTCGATGAAGACAACAACAAACTGATCCAAGAAGGGTGAGAACACTCGGTTCATCAAGTCCATAAACACTGCAGGGGCATTAGTGACTCCGAAAGGCATAACAAGAAACTCGTAGTGGCCATATCGGGTCCTAAATGCCGTCTTCAGTCTATCCTCCTTCTTCACTCTCAACTGATGATAGCCCGACTGTAAGTCCAACTTGGAGAATACACGGGCTCCATGAAGCTGATCAAATAAGTCATCTATTCTGGGAAGGGGATACCTGTTCTTGATGGTGACTTTGTTTAACTCCCTATAGTCAATACAAAGTCTCTTGCTACCATCCTTCTTATTGGCCAACAATACTGGAGCTCCCCACGGTGAAGTACTTGGCCTGATCAATCCCTTATCTGATAACTCCTGCAGCTGCTTCTTCAGGATTTCCAACTCTGTGGTGCCATCCTGTACGGAGCCTTAGATATAGGAGATGCCCCTGGGATAGTCTCAATGGAGAACTCAATCGTCCTGACAGGTGGCAATCCTGTAATCTCCGCAAACACCTCCGGGAATTCATCCCACACTGGCACCTTCTGCTTCTGAACTTCCGATGAAATGATCTGCTTTCCCTTAGTGGACTTCACTTCTCCCACTAAACTGAAACTCAGGCTGATGGGGAATTCTAAAATTGATCTTCTTCTCTCTACAATCAATTATAGCATGATACTGACTGAGCCAGGTCATGCCTAAGATCACATCGTACCCCTTAGTATCGAGCACGAGCATATCTATGGCTAAGACCTTGTCACACAGTTCTACTGGTCAGTCAGTACATACTCTAGATGATAAGACTACCCCATTCCCGGTACTTATCTCCCACTTGTGATCTAGTAATCTAACAGGAATAGAATGGACGGCCACAAATTTATCGGAGATGTAACAATGGGATGCGCCTGAATCAAATAAGGCGAGAACCGGATGTGAATGTACACTGATGTTACCTGTAATCACCTCCTCTGATGCCTCAGCCTCTGCCTCCGTCAGGTTTGTAAGCCTGACCCCTGCCACGCCCGGCTGCTGTCCTGCCTCCTTTCTGCACTGGGCGTATCATATGCTGTGGAGGAAGGGGTGGTCTCCTCACCACTGGCCCCTGGTCTCTCCTCACTGCCGGTCCCTGACTTCTCTGCCCAAGCGGTCCTGGTACTACCCGCTGTCCACTCGGCCCTGGAAGTGCTGGCAAGGTCTGGTTGGTTGTCCCAAATCTCCGGTGTGGACAAGTCTCTACTGCATGATCTCGAGACCCACACCATAAACACAAACCATTTGCCCTCGGCAATGGGTCGAATGTGCCCTAGCTTCCACAAAAGTTGCAGACAGGAAGTGATTGGGCTGGCTGATAAGGCGCTGGTCTGAAAGGCTGCCTCTGGGTCTTCGCCACTCTGAATGGAACTCCTCGCCCCATAGGCACAAATGGCCTCTTCATGGCCTGCTGTCCCATCTGATCCCCCCAAGTCTTCTCAAACCCCCGCTCTACTTTCCGAGCGGTAGAGAGAACACTTGCATATGTCTTCAACTCCTGAGACATCATGTACATCTGAATATCCATCCGAAGACCCTTCTGAAACCTGCTCGCTCGCTTCTCTTCGTCCGTCACCATATAAGGAGCGAAACGGCTGAGTCTAAGGAAGTCTGCTGCATATTCATCTACCGACTTGTTTCCCTGCTTGAGCCCGATGAATTGCTCCTCCATCTCCTCCTGTGCTGTAGCCGGAAAGAAGCGGCTGTAGAAACTCTTGGAGAAGGTAGCCCAAGTGATAGGCCTCTCCAAGCGAGCCTCCTCTGCAAGCCACCAAGTCCGAGCTATGTCCTTCAGCTGGATCTTAGCGACCTCAACTTGACTCTCCTGTGGGACACGAGCTGCGGTCAGCAGGTCTGTCGTGTCCGTCAACCATTGTTCTGCCTCCAATGGCTCCTCACTCCCCGTGAACACTGCAGGCTGCAATCTCCGGAAATCCGATACATTCCCCGGCTTTGGTTCCTTTGGGGCTGTTAGCTCTTGCCTCAGGAGCTCATCTGCTGCTGCTGTACTTCCACCTGTTGTTGCTGGGTCACCATCATGGCTTGAATGATCCTCAGCACATCAACATTCTCTCCTCCTACTGGTCCATTGGGTCCATTCGGGACTTGCCCGACATTGTTCCGACCCGAGCGACGCTCCATACCGTATGATAACTGGAATTGAAAAACAATGGAAGGGAGTTTAGGATACGAAGGAATTGATAATTGAAGGAAGCAAGACGGACTCTATAACTTTGTACATTATAATTGGCATAAGCAAATTACTAGAATTTGCCACCTGATTGTACTTTAGGTTTAAGAGCCTAGGCTCTGATACCAACCTGTGACGCCCCGATCCTGGCGGATACGGACACGTCACCGCGACGTATATACGTAGGTCAGAACTGCCCCCACGTATATACGCTAAGCGTAAAAGTACAATACAATACAGGATCAGAGTATAACACAAGCGTGGTATATTCATATATGCCAACAATAAAGTACAAGTACAAGTTATGAACTGATACACTTTACAAGTGTTGTTTCACAACCAAGTCCAAAAGAAGATATACAAAATGTATACAAGATGCTCACGTAAGAAAGGAAGACGCGTGAGCCAAAAATGAAGAGTACGGCACTGGAGGAACTAGAGCTGGTCGGCCTGCTCACTGAAGTACTCTTGGTCCTCAGTGGATGGATCCACTTCGTTCCAAGTCTCGGAATCTGAATATGCAAATCCACAGAATCAAGACATATAACAATAAACGAGATATGGCCAAATGGCTAATGGATACGAGTAAATAAGATATAGCAATATAAAGGATAAAGCATGGAAATCCAAAGTCCTAAAACAATACATCTACAATTAATGTCTTATTATTATTACTTGTTTCATCGTGATATCTAGCTATGTGGTCCAGCGTCCCAGTGCACATAGATCCATATCCCAATAAAGCAAGGGGGTTATTGGAAATCAGCGGTTGTATCGATGAACTATGTTTACAGTGGATCCCGTGCATGCCCGGGATAACGGCCCAATAATGTTCCGTGCTTGTAACGGAACCCAGCCGCTAGGCCTCAAATAAAAGGGACTTATGTATGCCTTATCATTATCATTGGTACCAGCAATACAGGGAGCAAGCTCTCCCTCAGTCCCCTGGTGTACCGCAGGTCAGACTGGAACATGGGTTGCACAACACTTCCTAAAACCACTGTAAACACGAACACAATCGATATCCGCATGGTCTCCCCCGGACCCAATATAAGTTGGTCTATTTTATGTAAAGGTCAAATCAATCATGCTTGGTACAAGTGATAGCATGATAAAGTGGAGATATACATTTTAATTAACAAGTCTAACATGAAGATACATGGTAACATGTCATGAAGTATAAGCCATGAGATCCATCAAGTAACATGTCATGTGGTATCAATTAGGAAGCATAAACAATACTAGCATATCATACATGTATCAATGAACGATCAAAATTTAAAACAGAAAAGAAAACAGAAGTCTGGCACAGTTTTGAACTGGCGGTCGACCTCCGGTCGAGTGCCGGTCGACCGGGGTTTGTGAAGGCGGTAGGGTTGCCAGTCGACTGCCGGTCGACTGGCCAAAGTGCGTGAGCTCCAGAATCGACCGGTCGACTGCCGGTCGACTGGGCTTTGCAAGGGCGGTAGGGTATCGGTCGACTGCCGGTCGACCGTACCGAATCTGGAGCTCCAGGTGAGCTCCAGGTCTCCTAGCCGGTCGACTGGTCTATGGACCGGTCGACCGCTAGCCCAATTCTGTGCACGTTTGTGCATATCGGTCGACTGCCCCCATAGGGCCGGTCGACGATGTTCTGAAATAGGCTGTGGTCTGACTAAAAATCCAGATTTTTGTGGTGGTTGTTTGAATGGATAAAAATAGGATTTTTATAACATAAAGTGACATGATCTATCAATACAAGTATGCTAAGAATATTACTAGTCTTGGTGAGTAAAGATACTCACCTCGAACGGTCGTTTGGAGTTTCTACGAGTTCCGGACGAGCTGAAATACCAACTTGATTCTCGGCGATAACTCGGACGATCCCAAAATCCAAGTTGCGGTTCTTGAGATGGCAAGGAGACCTAGGGTTTGCTTTGAGAAAGAGAGAGATTTTGCTAAGGTTGGAATTCTTGAGGAAATGAAGTAAAGGATGAAAATGTAAAGGGTTTGGTTTAAATAGGATTTTGAATTTGTAAAGGGGATGGAATTTTAAGAAAGAGAGGGGCTTTTGTGCAAATGTGTAAATGAGATATTTTCTTGACCAATCAAATGAAGCCAAGTGGAGATGAGGTGGCTTCCTTGGCCAATCAAATGGAGCCATTTGGAGGTGAGGTGGAGGGTCATTAATGAAGCAATTAATGTGGAAGAGTGTGGAAAGTGGAGAGGTGGAAATAATTGGGATTTTTGGAAATTCAAAACTCTTTTGGCTTAATGAAGAAGGAAGAGAAAATAGAAAAAAGAAAAAGAAGGAAAATTAATTGAAAGGATATTTTCCCTAACTCAGAAAATTATGAAATTAAAACCGTGGGTTCCCGGGACAAAGTCGAAAGTACGGAAAACATTTCGGAAATACCGGATACGTCCCGAAATCAAGTATCTCGGAACGACTCCAAATTTTCACCAAAAAATCTATAATAATATAAAAAGACTTAAAATGAAGTCTTTCTGAGAAAATACCTTATAGTTTAATTATAAAAATCCGGTATCAGAAATTTACCGACTCCGTGGGAATTTTCACAAAATCCTAAAATCCTCAGAAAAAGGCTTTATTTAAGAAATAGGATTCTAATTAATAAAGTCTAAAGGACTTTCTGAAAATTCCTAACAGTTTGGAAAATACAAATCAGAAAATGATCAGCGGTGCTGGTCGACACCGGTTTTGAAGAAATTCATTTTAATTCTAGAAAATTCCAGAAAATCACATAAAATCTAATAAATTGGAAAATGATATTTGAAATTGAAATCGGAAATAAACGGAAGGTAATTCGGAAAATACGGTTGAAAAGCTGAATACGCAACAAAGTACGTATTCCGGAAACGAGGTATTACAGTAGTCGACTAGGGGTTATGTACAAGTCGACTAGGGAAAGGTGTAGTCGACTAATCAAGGGGACTAAGTCGACTACACTAAGGCCAAGTCGACTACACAGGTAGGGCAAGTCGACTGACAGAGATACATAGAACTACACAGTTCCAGGTCAACCTATTAGTCGACTTGGGCAAAGGGGTTAGTCGACTACACTAACTATTAGTCGACTACTAAAAGGATCAAGTCGACCAGCAAAGTGTACAATGGGCAAACAGAGAGCAGAACTATTTCTGGGAGGTGGGTTAGTCGACTAGAGTGCTAGGGGTGGTCGACCAATACATGGATTAGTCGACTAATATCTGGATTAGTCGACTAATCAGCCTCTGTCTGGCCACTAAAAACCTGTGATACACCTACTCTTCTTCCCATATTCTCTACAATACATTCATACACTCCAACATACGTATCTACACTAATAATCTCAGCACTCATATGGATAAACATGGGGGTTCCAACATCATAGATATTTACGCATACCATATTTCTAATCATTCAACATGTAAACTAAAGGGGAGACGATCCAGATCCAAACTTAAAGATCTGCACACATAAATCTTGTAACACATCCAATCATATCCCAAACACAACATATCTATAATCACTTAATGAATAAAGAGAGAAGGAGAGAGAAACACTCACATAGGGGCTGTCGGGACGATGTCGTGTCGCTGTTGGTGTTACCGTGCTGCTGAAGTCGTTGGGGCTGCTGTGCTGTCGAAGAGAGGCGCAGCAAGGGAAGATCCGGGCTGTTGCGTGCGTCAGGCTGCAGGTGGGATCTGTCAACAGGGGTTGGCCTGGCTGTTGGCTGCGGATCTGCTGGAGGTGATCCGGGCGGCTGTCCAAAGGGGCGGCTGCTGGTGTGCGCCTGGGCTGTTGTCTGCTGCCGCCATGCTGTTGCCCTTGCTGCTATTGTCGTCCAGGAGAGGGGGAGAGGATCGGCCATGGGCTGATTTGCTGGTTGCTGTGGTGGATCTCCGGGCTGCTGACGAAGAGAAGAGGGAGTGGTGCTGCTGTTGTGACTGGGAAAGATGAGGCCGGCCATGGTGTTGGGGAGGAGATCTGGCCATGGCCTACTGGGCTCGGCCACGGCAAGGAGGGGGGGCTGTGCTTGGGGAGAAGAGGAGACAGGCTGCAGGCTGGTGCTCGGCCTAGGTACTGGCCTGGTGAGATCCGACCGAGAGGGGGTGGAGGTGTGCGGCAATGGTGGAGGTGGTGGGCTGCTGCACCAATGAAGAGAGAGGAGAAAGAGGTGCGGCTGCAGCTGTTGAGGGATTAGCTTAGGGTTAGGTTAACAATAGGATTATATATAGGGGTATTGGGTTTACGGGTAGATGGGTATAAGCTTATCGGGTTGAGGGTTTGGATCCAATTGGGTTAAGTGGGTCTTGGTTTGGATTTGGGTAATGGATCAAGGAGTAGACTAATGGGTAGTGGGTTAGAATCAAGGAATAAGACATGAATGGAAATCAAGAAAAGAGGGATACACCACTACAAAATAAAATCCAACATAGTAGTAACATCACTTAACCAAAATAATAATATTAATAATACCAATACATTACATGACCAAACTAATAATAATAAATAACAGTAACAATATAGATATTACTAACAACGAGTAATATTATATCATATGATAAATAAATACATGTACACATTTAAAATACCAGTATATTTT